>JAVXUL010000008.1:16176773-16188256 GCA_035590515.1 Trichilia minutiflora | reverse complement strand
ATTAACTAATGTGTTTAATCAACCCTAAAGCATGTTAAATACTTAATAATTTTTTTTTAATTACCAACAACATAACAATTCCTTATCTAAATCATCTGTTTTAGTCTCTGTCTTAATTGAAATACTAACTATGATGAAATGTTTCTACAAAGAAATTATCCTCACTTTTTAAGTCTCAGAATCCAATCCACACAATCCCCATTGATTTATGCTTTCTGAATGCATGAATTACAAGGTTTGTCTAATATTCTGGTTTCACTGTACTCTTGTTGCATCCAGTTATAGCCTGCATGAATCCATCAATCTGCTGATGACATTTTGTTCTGTGCAAGCTCATAGCTTCTGCTATCTGATTATTAAACATGTTTACTTTATAATATACCTTGTCTTTGTAATGTCTTCAACTTGATACTATTGGAACTCCATGAAGGATGAAGGATAAGAATATTTACACTACATATACCCATTGAAAAACTATTTCAAAAATGATGACAAAATCCGATAGCAAAGTTTATTAGTCTTTTGCAAGTTTTTCTGATTTAATTTGCTCAAGCATCTTGACAACCTCAGTCATAGTAGGTCTCTTGGAGGGTTCTGGTTTGAGGCACATTAATGTAATACTGAGTACATCATTAATCTCATTGATTGGACAACCTTCTAAGCTGGTGTCTAGTACATACTTCTCCCTCTTGTCCTCAACTACATTCTTGACCCGTTTAAACATTGTCAAAACAATATGTAAGGTGATGAGCAGAGTACAATAAACTTCATAAATAAGTGAAAAATAAATAAGTAAAACAGAAACTTGGAGATTTGTACTAGAAATTCCATTGCGTACGAGTGAGGTTTCTTAGATTTTATTAGATAAGGTAATCTTGACTGTTATATTATGCTGCAAGTCTTCAGACAGGAACTAATTAGATGATCAAGTCTGAACAAGGAAACTAGTTTCATATGGTCAAAACTTTTGATTTGAGGGTGTAAATTCATTTAATGGAAATTTGTTTGTTATTTCTTTGATAAGAACCATGAGCAGATAACATATAAAAATAGTAGCTATAAGTTTCATCACGAACATTTTTCTTCTAGAGCCCAAGGTTTATGCATTCAAATTATTGAAAGATAAATACTGAGATTGAGATATCTAGGATAAATCACACAGATATAAATTATTACTTACACTTTTGCATAAATTATTACTTACACTTTTGCATCTCTTAAATTCTTTCAAGAGCTTGTGATAGAAATCAGAAAAGCAAAGTCCATATACCTGTTTAAGACTTACCCATGTTACAAGCTTAGTTCCTTTAGATATGCTTCATCCATTGGTTTCTTTCATGTTAAAAGCTCTTAACAGAACAACTCCAAAGCTGTAACATCACCTTTTGCCAGCCCTTCCTGTATCAAAATATTCTGTAGAAGAACATATGTTAATTATCAATATATAAGATTACAATCGCCAAGGGACAATCTTGAATTTTTTGTGCCTACCAGGAGCTAAATATCCAAAAGTTCCTGCTACAATTATTGAATTCAGGTTTCATTAATGTGGCAAGTCCGAAATCAGAAACTCAAGCCTCTATGTTTTGTTCCAGTAATATGTTACTTGACTTGATATCCTGATGGATTATGTGCGGAATGCAATCATGATGAAGGTATTCTATTCCACTTGCAGCAACTACAGGTATTTAACATCTGGATGGCTAATCTAAATATTTCTTGTTTACTGAGCTTCCTGCATCATTGTTTACCTTACAATCTGAGATGCAAGTAATGTAAAAGGTGACATTTATTAATTTCAACTTATTGTTCTAACCACCATGTAACTATTAATGCTCTTCATTTCCAATTTGAGTAATTTGTGTTGCAAATATTTGAAATTTTCCTTTAGTTTTGTAGTTGGAAATGCATACCATGCAGAAATGTATCCAAACTTCCATTAGGCATGAGCCCATATATGAGAAGATTATACTAAGTGTCCATGAAGAGTAACAATATTCCGATGCTTTATATCTCCCATTGCCTCCAATTTTCTCTCAAATCCTCTCTCTGCCTCTGCAGTTCCCCCGTGTAGTCTTTTCACAGCTCATTTACCATCAATCGGTAAAGTGCTCCATACCCTCGGTAACCAATGATGTCTTTGTTACTTAGTTTTAGCGCCTTCTTCAACAATGCATCAGATTTGAGGGACTATCGATGATGTGCCGAACATCACCATTTTCCCACCTGCCTTTTTCCTTGAACAACAGATTTGCAAATCTTGAGCTACTTCTAGGAAGCCAAACTCAAGAAAATCATCATATAGTAGATTTCCATACCTGAAAAGCCATCTGCATGAACCATATTCTTTTTCTTCCATCTTTTATATAGGACTGAAATTATAATCCTTGATATAACAAATGCGATGCAGCATATTGTTACATAGAATGCTATAAGGCGAGTATTACCCATTTAACTCTACAAAAATGATATGGATTGATGAAATATAGGAAAGTCTGGATCTTAAGAAAGAAAAAACTGCATCATTTGAAAGTTGAGGTGATCTACTAATCATAGAACTATAAATGTAAAATTAGATGTGATAATTTGAGTCACCGTATCATTATAAGATATGAATTTGATATAATTAAATGGATTCGGATTTGAAAATTTTGACACACGAATAATAATCGGATTATATTCGTGTTACACGATTAATAATCGTATTAGATTTTGGTTTAATTTTTTGAATTTATTTATGCGTTTAAAATATGATTAAAATATAATTAATTAAATAAATAATTATATTTATGTTATCCGTTTATTAAAGATATTATACAATATGATACGATTTGATCATTAATTCGATCCAATCCATTCAACTTATTTAATTAATTAATATAAAATTTAACTTATTTAATCAATTATTTATTTAATTATAAATAAATATCAAAATATAAATAAATAAAATTACTATATTAAATAATTATTTATTTAATTAGGTAAATATCCAGACTTTGAGAGGCTCCAAGTTATACTCTTGCAAATGAATGATAAATTGAGTTATGGTGTAGGCTTTGCTTGGTAATGTTATGTGCTAATTCAACATAATAATAATCACCCCAAGGGTATGGTTTGGTGATAAGGATAAATTGGATAACTGTTTAACGTTGGTTTTAAATACTTTGGTTTTATGTTTAAATTTCAGTATCTTGTTGATACGTCAAGGGTGGAAAATCTTGATTTTACTATCTTTGCTTTCACATATCTCAGGTGATCTTTAAACAAGCTAATCATCACTTGAAGTAATATATTCGATCCTTTATTTGACTTAATATCATGAATTAAGTAGGTAAGATTGAGTTTTGCGATATAAAAAAAATATTCAACATAATGAATGCTTTTAAGATGTTAAATGTTAATATTAAAGTATGCCAGTCTTATTAAACCCTAGTATGGTTGAACATTTTTTTTCTAAATTTATTTTCAAAACATTACAATCTCAAATAAAATCTTAATGTGCAAATTTAATTTAGTTGTAATGTGCATAATAGCATTATATAATTACCATTTCTGTATGACAAACTGATGATGATAATCTTTAAACTGGATGATGCGGAATTTACAAGAAAAGATTGAACAAAAGAAAGAAGAGGACACATGATCATGTGAAAATATTTACTGTCACCATAGAATCTCTGTAAGCTGTTTCTTCAATTTCATCGAAAAATTAGGAATTTATGGAGCCCAACGGGAATCACAGGACATACTCCTTTTTTGGCAAAAAAAAAAGATATGGGTGCATGTGCGAAGAAACTGCTTTCTGATTTCTGTAGCAAATTTGAACATGAAAACTATTCTTGCCTTTCCCCCTATTTTTGCTTGGTGCATTAATGTTGGCCGGTTGGCATTTTGCCAGAAAAAGCATGTTGCCACGACAATATTTCAAGAAATAAATTATCAGCATTGTCTTCATGTCCCTGTATATCTAAATTTTTGTGGGTTCAAGGCTCAAAACGCTAAAAATTCAACTTGCAATTTTGGGAAATGGAGTTTTTCACCAGCTTCATATTTCAGAAAGATAATTAGTTTAAGTGAGGAAGAGAAATATATTCCTCTTGACTAATGTGATGAGAAAATCACATTCATATACACATAAGCACGGAGAAAAAAAAACAATGAAAACTAACATCTCTTCCACCACCCTAAAATTTGGAACAATAAAATTTAATATCACAATATTACTGAAACCAGGAGGGTTATAATGCTACATCTGAAGCAAGCTCAATGATTTCTTATGATCCTGCATTTTCGAATAATGAAATTGTTAATAAGAATACTGAATGCTCCACGCTGCAATCATTGAAAAATCAGTAATACTACTCTTCCCAAGTAGAATATTGATATGGTAACAACACAGCAGCGTCTGATCAGCTATCACATAATTTGTTGGGATGATATTACTTGCAAAGAGTAGTATTAATGATGTAAAAGAAAAGAGAATTAAATGAAGTCAAGATATATCTTGCCTTCCCAATCGAGAGAGCTCAGGCTCTGAGAATAGCAAATCTGGCAAAGGTTTCACTTCCGTGTCCCTTTCATCAGAAAAGAAAAAAAAAATCTCAGACAGAGTCAATTTAGAATCTATAAAAATATGAATGCTTGCAGAAGCATCAACAATCAACATCCAATATCACCAAACTATCAATCAAAGTTAACCCAACAGTTTGAATTATAAACAATGTTTAGCTTTTTAAGACTTCCTAACAAAACGAAAATGCTATTATGCCAAGATTATGATGTGGAAACAAATGAAACAAAAAAACATACCTGTAAATATAATTGACAGAAATTGGTCTATGATGAAGAGTGTAGTCACTGCCCACATAAGTCACAATTAAACTACCTGCATCTGGGTGCGGCCAGCTCCTAGAAGTGGGAAATCGTAGTACAAATGTACCAGGCCCCTGTAGACCTCTTGGACCCTGAAGTGAACACTCAGCTTCTTCCTTCGTAATAAA
The DNA here is from genome assembly GCA_035590515.1 of Trichilia minutiflora. Taxonomy (NCBI): domain Eukaryota; kingdom Viridiplantae; phylum Streptophyta; class Magnoliopsida; order Sapindales; family Meliaceae; genus Trichilia; species Trichilia minutiflora. The sequence continues at coordinate 16,183,256 of JAVXUL010000008.1, read as the reverse complement.
TCCTTCTATCCACTTGGGAGAAGTTGATTTCCATGTGGTATTTATCCAATCACTTGATAATGTGAAAGCAACAGGGTATAACCAACACCATAGCTTCTCAAAATTCTCTTGGGCCAGGTAATCTCGACACCCAGCAATTCTCCTCAAAAGTTCGAAGTCCTGTAAACACTTATCTAACTCAGTACATTCATTGAATGTTGATTTGGTTTAGACATGGGGTAAGGGGCTGAAAAAGTACTTTCAACATCATGTACAGTTAGATCACTACATACAGCCCCACTTGTACATACATCCAATTAGTTGCAGCTGAAATAGTGATGCTGTAGAACCTTAGCAAGAAACCTAGTTGTATTACTTATGAACCATGTGTCCAGCTTTAGCAAAGACAAAAATATAAGGAGGTTTGAGTGTGCTGTGAATGAATAGGGTGTGCATGCTTAAGAGAGAGAACCTGTTGTGTGAGAGATCGACTACTGCAGCAGGAAATCTTCATGAATTGCTCCTCAATCTCAAAAACCGCACTATCCCAATGAACATGGTGGTTGTTTTGTGATATCATATTCCAGGCATTTCTTCCTTCTTCTATCAATCTTTTCGCAATTATTATCTGATACCTAAAGAAAGAATAAATTATTCTACTAAATAGGTTAGGATTTATATGGTACTGACAAGCAGAAACAAGGATTACATCTGAAAGTGATGTATTGACATAAGACACAGGCAAAAGCATCAGCAGTGCCATAAATTGGTTCAGTTATCCGCCCCCTAAATGGGGACACAGAATCTAGCTTCCTTTCCTAAGAGTCAGAAACGCAGGAAGGCAGAGAGAAAGCACTGAATGAAAATATACATTCCTCAACACACACACACACACACGGAAAAAAAGGAAAAAAACACTAGCATGATTTGTCAAAGCAATTGTCAGCATAAAGAATAATTTTTTTAAAAAAAATATCCACAAGCAAACTAATGAATCAGAAAAGAATTTGCAATCAGCCATTACAACTTCAAGGACAAACATTCATACCAGCAATGGAAATTCTAATATGATAACAATTAGAAAAACAGAAACAGAGTAGATTACTTGTGGTGGGAACATCCCGAGTAAACGGAAACCTGGTGGGCAAACTCCAATATTTCTTCATCAGAGAACATACTTGCAATTTCCTTGAGCAGGCGAGATCTCTCGCTCAAGCTGCCCAGGCAGTACTTAAAAATGAACAAATCTGAAACTGAATTGCCATTACTCTTGAAAGATGAATTTCTAGCTCCCGCACTCTCTGAATCAGATGGGGAGTTTTCCGCTTCTTTCAAGTTTTCATGTCTCTCATCCAACCTTTTTGCAAACGCATTCTCAGCCTAATTGAAAATAATGATCAATCAGACTAGTATGCCAAAATAAATGCAGATTGCACAGAGCAAATTTTGAAAAACAGCAAGAAACAGAGTCATAATGATGAATAAGATGGTAGAAGAAACTCTTTAAATACCTTATTAGCAGTCCAAGGATGAGAGTTGCATTCCCCCTCAGGTTGCTCCATTGCAGATATATTTTCTTGTTCCAACCTCACACGCTTTGATGACAGACTAGCTTTTGCTTCAAGCACAGTATTGTGGGGAATTTCCACAGATCCATCATCAAATCCGCATGTCTGAGATCCATCAAGTGGATAGATAGTAGATGGTGTTTTTTTGCAACTAGTAGAGCATGTCCGGATGCTACGATTCCTTGAGATACAACGAATTGGACGGGAGAGTGCCTCCAGGAAAGGAAACCCTGCAAGTTTCAGTACTTCAAACCTAATGCGGAATAACCTATTGTCGCACTTGGATGAAAGCTGGGGAAAAGAGGAGGAAGAAGAAGAAGAAGAGAGAGATAAGTAATTGGCAAATTTTCAATGGTAACACAACATCATCATTGTCAAATCTAAAAGCAACATCAAAAATCTAAAACCAATTTGTTTTCAGAGCATTGTCACCAGAATCAACATTCAGATGTCTAAAATTTTACCTGAGATATTTTCAGCTTAAAGGATGCACGCCCATTCAATATTTTATTAGGTCTATCATAAGAGGCAAATTCAACTCCATCATAGCTAGTCAAAAGAGGAGCTTCTCCATCATTTGTCTTCTCCACAAGGCCACCAGTGTCAGCATACAAAAGTGAAGCAGTGACCTATTAGAACAAGCAATTTTTCAACATTAAACCATATAACCAACAAGAAAGAGATCAAAATTTCTATGGTAAGTAAAAGCAAGAGATATAAACCTCCATTTCTTTATTAACAGCCTGGCCAAAGGCATTTAATAGAACAACATCCAAGGAAAAGATCCTACGACAAGATGCCTGAGAAATGGTAAATTTATTAGAAGAAATTTCAACAAATACTATTATTGGATCATAATTTCAGAAATTACAACTCCATTAGTATTTCGTTCTATCAATAAGCAATTAGCTGCCATTTCCTATAACAGAATACTCAAATCTAAGGAAAAATTATCACGAACAAGTTAATATATCTAACGTATGAGAAAATCAACTTTTTGCGGCCATAATCCCAAGCCCAACTAGTAAGGATTGGAGAACTGTACATATGGATCAAGAAATGTGTAACTTTAAGAACCTTCCTAATATCTAACCTTGCCACCGACAATGCTCCAAACACCATCGCTGTCTTCTTCAATCTCAGAGGCAGATGAAGTATCAATTGATAATTGTAGCGGTGGATCCTATAATAAAACAATTATATTTGTCAAAATAACACAGAAATAACACAATAAACAAAAGAAAATTGAAGAAATACAGCAAAAGTGCACCTTAGCAAAATGATCATTAATAGAAAAGGGTGGAGGCAAGATTTTTGCATTGTAAACATAACCCTGTGAATTGCTACCAACCAACGTTATCTTCTTCAAAGATTTTGGCATGGAATCTTTACTTAATGATGAAGAAAGAGGCTGTTCCGCTACAATCTCTTCATTGATATGAAGTCGCAAAGAATCAGTAGAAACCTAACAAAAACATCAAGAATAACGATCTCATTATATCTTAAGATGCAAAACCATCACATCGAACAAAGATGACTACAATGCATAGTGAAAGTGCTTGAAAATGCACCAAGTACAATTCATTTGATCAGGCAAAGTGATTCAGCTCAACTGCTAGAAAAAAAAAAAAAAAGAATGAATTTTTCTAGAATAAAATTCTCAAATCTAACAATCTATTATGAATTTTTCTAGTATAAAATTCTCAAATCTAACAATCTATTACTGGTTATATGTTTAAAACATACCTTGCATCCAATATGAATCCATTTTTCTAATGGAAATTCAGTGTCCGTTGATGCATGGGGAATTTCTGTAACTGAAGTGGGATTTCCAGGCTCAGGAGCTCTATCGTGTAATGAAATCAAAGGAAAAAGCATCAATATTTTCTTCTCATTTAGCGCCAGAAAAGGAGCAGTGCCACGAATATCCACCTGCATAGTTAATAAAACTCAGTCCATCTTTCACAATGTTTGAAGATCTAAAACCCATAACTTAAAACATCAAAATTTCTTACATTTCTATATAAACTTCAATGAAAACTCCAAAGTGCAACAGATAACATTGAAGATCACAAAATAGACACCAAAAACATTTTTTCCTACTTATGGACAATAAATTAACACCTTAGTTCACTGAAAAATGCATGAGAATACATTAAAAACAGAGAAGTTTTCATATCCAAACCACAAAATCAAACGGAAATTAAACACGAAACAAACTTCTATCTCATTTTGAGACAATGCAATCATAATAAAACCATCAAAAAGACAAATTTTCACAAAACGATTTGCCCTACTGATAATAGTAGAAACTCCGTATCAGAATAGATGTAAAACCTCCATTGAGCACCTAGTTATATAAAATTTAACCACTTTTTGATAAATAAAAAAGTTGGATAAAAAAAAATAATTTCTAACACATGTTCAATCCATAACAAGAAGAAGCAAACAACATCAAGAACCAACAAATCCGCAAAAACCAAAACAAACCATAAAATTTGGACATGGGTATTCTTCAGAACAAAACTTGTGTTCAAAAAATACCAAACCAACAACCAAACAAAAGCAAGAAGAAAGAAAAGTTGTAGTTTTGTAAAACCTGGCTGATGAATGTAGCAGGAAATGTAGCGGATTTCAAAAGATAAACCCAGAAGCACAAAGTGAAACCCTCTTCTTCTCCGTCGATTCTAAATCTGAAATCCTTAAAAAAAGAGTAATCTTCACTTTTAATCACATTCTCACCCATAATTTCTCTCTTTTTCTTTCTGCTTTCCTTCAAAATCTGAAGAAACCTTAAACCCACAAAGCACAAACCTCTCTCTGTAGCTCACACTTTAACTCAAATAACAAACACATTAAACTAAGGAAAGAAAGAAACTTGGAATTGCAATTTCTCTCCCCACTTTACTTTCCATCTGCAAAAGCTAACAGTTTTCCCGTGACGGCTGTTAACTAACGGTTGGGTACAGTTGTGTTTCAGTGGTGGTTCGCTGAAAGTGTGTAGCAATCAGCTACATGTAATAACATGATGTGAAGTCGAAAGACCAATAATTGAGCGCCACGTCACCTAATAACCTGATTATTAAGATTCTATTGGCTTCAGCAATATTTATTGGCCATTGTTAAACTTGTGTTTGTACTTTATATATTTGATTATATTTTCAGTTTGTCCTATATTCTAGAAACAGGTACGAGGCAACAGATCTCCTGTACACCCCGCCCCGGCACTCTCGTTGAAATTGTTCTTAAAGAATAGACGGGATGCGTTAAGGTTTGGATACAAGACATATCCCATCCCACATACGGCCCACTTTAAGATGGTCAACAATCGATTGAAAAAATTAAAATAGTACTACATCTACAAATTCTTGTACTCTTTCGTTCAACCTGAAATGCCACTAACTTTGTTCTTAAATACAATTTTAACATCAATAGGCAACCTTATCACCTTTTTTTTAAAATACACAATGTCTTATATTATTTAATAACATAGATTTAAATCTATTTGTATTCTAATTTTTATTTTATATATTTATTAAAAAAATTAAATAATAATTTTTACTTTATACACTTTTATAAATACTCAAAATATTTCAATTAAATTTCGTTTTATTACGTGTGTTAATTATTTTTATGTCTATAAAAATATTTTTCTACTTAATTTAAAATAAAAAAATTAAATTAATTTTTTAATATGATAATTAATCTATTAGATTATTTTATAAACTATAAATATCATAATCATGTTATAGAGTTAATATCTCTTTATTTAATTTCAAGATTTAATTGTTCTTTCTAAAAATTTAAATAGAAATTGAATAAATGTAAACGTAAGAAAAAAAAATAAGAGTTACGAAATGATAATTGATTAAAATAAAACAAAACATAATTATAATTGAAAATAATATTTTATAAATTTAGTCTCAAATAATTTATAAATTTAATATGTAAAAATTTACTTTTAGAGTATTTGAATACTCCCAAAGCAAAGATCATGCCTGCAGATTTAATAGAGGACAGCACCACCAACAATAGTTCAATGAATACAATAAGAAACGCATTATTGTTTCAAATTGTTGTCCTAAACAGAAAAGAATGAGAATATTATGGCGCTCCGGTTCTTTCGAAAACTTAACATTGCAATTTTTTGAAGCCCTTGGGAAAAAAAAAGCACTTTGTTCAGAAGTGCTTCCTCGTATCAGCTTATTCAAAGCCTTACCATTCTTCAAGAAAACTCGATCAATTAAAACCTCGCATGAAGATTGTCTCGAGCCGCAATAACAGACATTCAGGCACATTTTCTGGTGAATTCCAATCATATTCTTCTCTTACAGGCTCGGGGAACCTATTCGTCTGATGGAATGCATCAATGAATAAGAGAGAAATTTCAGAAATTGGCAATAAACTTGACAGAAAAATAACCAAAGTTACCTGTCTAAGATAAAGATTCTTCAGCTTTGGTGAGTTTCTGAGTAATTCTGACAGGAAATTCCTCTGGGTATTTGAGAGTGTTTGAATGAAAAATTTTAAATCTGACCTGAGAAAAAAAATTCAATTTAAAATAGTTTATATATAATTTTGTTGTAATTGGGTTTGATGGCTAATAAAATAGAGTGGATTTTATTGGAGCTTCCACACCATCATCCATTTTGGTCCATATCCACATATATATATATATATATATATATAAATTAAATGTTAAAGATTGGCTTTGGGGTTCTTGAGCTTGGGCTGACTTACTTTGAAACTTATATGTTTATATTTTTTATTAAATTCATTATTAATCAAAAGATTATAATTTTTCATAAAAGTTGTATTTTTGAGAAATATTATAACTCTTCGTATTTAAATCAAAAGGTTGTAATTTTTTATGAAAAATTATAACTCTTTATATTTAAATCAAACGAGTGTAATACGTTATGGAAAATTATAACTC
>JAVXUL010000008.1:16158890-16172676 GCA_035590515.1 Trichilia minutiflora | reverse complement strand
ACTTTGTTCAGAAGTGCTTCCTCGTCCTCCAAAGCTAAGCCATAATGTTTTACTTTCGCCTCATTCACAACCTGAGCATTCTTCAAGAAATACTCGATCATTTTTAGCGTATCCTTCCGCCCATCGAACTCTTGCATTACGATGACGATTGTCTCCAGCTGCGATGACAAACATTCAGGCACGTTTTCTGGTGAATTCCAATCATATTCTTCTCTTCCAGGATCAAAGAATCCAGTTATCTAATGGAATGCATTCATCATCAATAACACCAAAAGAGAAATTTCAGATATTAATTGGCAGTAAACTTGACAGAAAAATAAACGTGCTTACCTTTCTAAGGTAAAGATTCTTCAGCTCGGTGAGTTTCTGAGTAATTCCGGCAGGAAATTTCAGTCATAACAATCCAAATTATAAACCTCTAGACTTGGCAAATTTTGAAATAGGCACGGATTTTGATCAAGAGCTCGGTGAATAGCTTCACCAAAATGCAAATTAAGGTTATAGTCCATTAATCTCTGAATGAATGACTAGCAGTAAAACGGAAATCTTAACTAGAAATTGAAATAAGCGTAACCAAACTTACAATAATGTTATCAGCAGAAACTCATAGAAACTCAACAAGAGAAATCCTTTTCAAAAGCCGAAGAAGACATGCGGAGTGATTTGAAAAGCGCTTTCTAAAGTTAATATATGCGAAAACTACTGAGCTTCGGTTGCTCTTAACCACAAGTTTAGCTGAGAACCTAAGAAGCTTAAGTATTTAACGATTCGGTGCATCAATAATAATCTGGTGTTCAACGTTTGTATCGACATAAATAGCTAGCTTTTGAAAACTGGTGCAAAAATGTTAAAGGTTACTGCTGTATCATCTTCCAGGTTTTCCTCAAATCCACAAATCTTCAAGCGATGGATAAGATAGATGATCACTAAATAGATCGGATCGGGTAAAAGGTAACAAAGGCCTAAATTTAGAGTTATTTTAAAAGTTATCTTTTTTAGGAGATTCAATTTTTCATGAATAATACAGAATCATTTCTACTAAATGTTGTGGTTTCCAGCTCGAAACTAATTTTTCATGAATAATACAGAATCGTTTGTATCAAATTGTGGTACTCACTGCATCATATATAATCTGTAATTCGGAGGAACTTCGGAGAAGGAAAACAGATTGAGCTTGGTACATCAAAATAATATCTATTGTTAGGCTTACCAGTGTTCTACAAGTGAAAAGTAATTTAGGCAGCAAAACAATGAAATCTTGCCTCCCACTGACAAATAATTATTTCACGAACATTATGATCAACTGCGTACTGCATCCAAGATTATATAAGAGAAACTTAAGTATGTAGAATAATTTAATCGAGTGGTCCTATTGAGACTGTTCTAACTAGCATAAAATTTTCAAATTCTTAAGGTTATACAAGGGGATAGAGGATGTGTGTGTGTATAAGTTAGGACCTTAATCCTTATCACTACTTTTCCTTCCATAGATGAATTTCTAGTTTTGTTTTTAACTGACTTATTGGGTTTATAATGAGATGATGCATGCATGATTAATTGATTATGATATATATATATATATATGAAATTGATTTCTATTAGATACACAGTAGTTCTCTTCCCTAATAATTGCATTAGCATCAATGCAGTAGTTCTCTTCCCTAATAATTGCATTAGCATCAATCTTAACCACTTTTTAACTCTGTACTGTCTTGTTAATTACCAGATTTTGTCCAACTCTATGTAGTATTCCCCACTAGAAGACACAAAATTCTTTCTATTTGTTTTATTTATCTCAAAACCCCACTCATCATTTGCTATTTTCTTCTTTTTCATGCAGCCAATTCCAAGCATCCTTATCTCTCAGTTGCATACCTCACCTTTCTTCTTTCTCTTCTTGCTCATGAAATTAACAACAACAAATCCATGAATTTTCCATTACTTTTTCTCCTAGTTCTCTTTCTTTCCCATCTCTCTTCTCATCCAAGTTTTGCAATGAGAAAACTTCAAGGTCTGTATATATATATATATACATCTTCTTAATTTGTTCCATTTTTCTTCCCTTGAATTTTGATTCTGAAACCTCACTCTTATCATGCTTTTAGTTTTAGATGATGGGGTTGATCACCAAGGAAGAGATTCATCAATGATCGATCAGGAAAAGCTGGTATAAACATCAACTTACTTGGAGATTTTTTTCTCTATTTTGGGGGGTATACTATTTGAATCATTTGTTGATTATTTCTTAAATCATTTTTCATTTTCAGTTATTTGTTAAAGGTAACGAAGATGATCATCAAATTCGGAGGAAAGATTTGCATGAAGTACGTTCGGGACCTAATCCCCTTGGTAATTCTATTCCACAACAAAAATGGGAAACAAAGAGGGGAAATCCATAATAATCTCTCGTTCAATATTCTTTCTTTCAATTGTTTCTTTGCTCTATATATATATACAAGCTTGGTTATAGGTTAGATCATAGTATAATCATTAGATTCATTACCACAAGATTGAAAGTTCGATATAATTAATTCGTCAATGCCACCATATTTTAATAATTACAGATATTTAACTTTTCAATTAGTTCATAGCTCTATTGTATATTACACTAAAATATAAATATAAATATTGGGTCGATGTCTAAATTTGGTACCAAAGTTAAGATCCGACATTGGAAATATCATGTCACCTTTTTCAATAGCTCCATCTTCTAATTTCAAACTTACTTTTTATAAAGTTAAAGTAGAAAACATTTTACTTTTTAATTTATGACCATTGATTAGGTAGCTCCTACGTGTTAGTAATCGAAATAATTTAATTATTTTTTGACAAATATCTATAGAAATTATGCAATGAAGCAATCAAAATGTACGTGTAAAATGTTTTCTTTGCTTAACTAGGGTAACATATGACAATTGATTAGACTTTAATTATTTGGTCATTGGATACTTTAATTAAGCAGTACTTTAGTCATTTTCACGAGGATTTTAAAGACATTTTTGATATAAATGAACAAAACTATGCTCTTATTTAAAACAATATAACAATTAAAGGACTCTAATGTTATTATTCCATTGTTTATTTCCTGAGCCGGCCCAATAATCTGCTAAAAGCTGTAAAACGAGAAAAGATGGACATTTTTAAAGCATTCTGTAATTGTACAATTCTGAAAAAAAAATTTTAAAAAATGAAAATTACTCTTTCTGTTGCCCAAAAGTTCTTTCAACAGGGTTCACCAAAATCTGTTTATGTTATTGGTGATCATAATCATGGTCAATTGAGCCGAAATATTTTTGATATTTCACACTTAGTGGCATTATTGTCCAATAATAGAGCTCACACAGTCGCAGATAGAAGATGAAAATTGGTATGATACCAAATTATTTTCTTAAATTATTCTACAAGAAAATTCTAAAATACCTATTTTTCTAATAGCTTATATATACAATTTAGGCCCTCTTGTTTTTTTCAAAAATTGGACCTTAAACTATACACTCAATGATTCAATGGGCCAAAATTGCTATCAAGTAGTCTAATAATTGAAATTCACCAAAATAGTGGAAGTAATTTTTAAAAATATAATTAATCGGATTACCATAAATCCTACGTTGAACCGTTAGTGAAGATCTCCAAATGGATTCTCTGCATTGAATAACCAGCGGAAACTTTCCTAAACCTTGCTTCCATGGCCGAACTTCGATTTCTATTTTCCAGACAGGAAATCCGACCAGAAAAATGACGCGAAAGCTTTGTCCAAACATAGTATATATACAGAACTCAGAATTCAGTGTGTTGTTCCTCTTAAGTTTCTTTCTTCCTCGGAAACTACATACAGAATTCTGCTCCGTAGCAATGATTCGCAGAAAAGGAAATATTCAGACGACACAGAAAGCTGTTACGTTCAGTAAAAGGCGAAAAGGGATGTTTAACAAAGCAGCAGAATTATGTGCGCTGTCTTGTCAGGTTACCGTAGTGGTTTCCTCGCCTATTTCGGACGAAACCTTGTTTTCATTCGGGCATCCTTCGACTGACGCTGTATTTGATGCGTATCTCAATAATCATGCTCGCGATGCTGCCGAGAATGGAGATACTTTCGGTTCAGCCATTGCGTTGTTCAACGAAAACAAGGAGATGGAATATGAACTCGATCGGAAAGCGAAAAATAACAAGTTAAATGAGAGAGGTGATGAAACTGATTAGGAATTCTCATCGATTTCAGAGTTGCAGTTTATTGTAGAAAACCTAGAGAAATTGAGGGTGAATGCGTTTGTCAGGATTAATCACTTGCTTTTTTCCATGCTTTCTGCTCCAGGTTCTAATGCTACAGCTGCTTCCTCTTTCAATGTTTACAATGGCAACAACAAACAACAAAATGGGCATTGTTTCGGCTGTAAGAATTATGCGTGTGGTGTGAACAATAATACCCACGAGGCTGATTCGTGGGCTTGTAAACAGGAAGCTATTGGCTTGGAAAACAATACGGATCAGCAGGATTATTTTGGGAACATGTTGAATACTGATTTTGGGATTGCCAAAAATGAGGCTTCCTGGTACATATCCAATTATGCTATGAATTATTCTCACTAGAATTCTGAAGATTGTGCTGTTGTTGATGACAAGAATCACCATTCCAATCTTGCTTCCAAGCCAGTTGCAAGTACTGCTAATGAGTTTGAACAGATTTTTTACAGCGACAATCAAAAATTTAGTAGCGCACCGATGAATACTAGGGTAGTATTTTCATGTTTTATTCTTATCTTTTTAGCCAACGGTCTATGATTTTACATTAACGAATTCCTGGATCGGTTTAGCATTTGTTATCTGATTGAATATTTCTGAAAACTGGCTGATCCCATGAATTTTAACCAAAATTTAAGGTGCCCTGTTTTGGGATTCTACTTGGGAACAAATTTAATTGGGCACCTTAAATTTTAACCAACATAACATTATTCAAATAAAGTCAAACCAAATTAATATATATACACATTATGTTAATGCGTACACTTAAAAATAGAATATTAAGCCAAAAGTCTTTAATATATATATATATATATATATAATCTCAGAACCTATGTTTATAATTTTTAATAAATATTTATTATAAAAGAAATTGTTCATATATATCCTTAAGGCAAAGGTTAGTTAGTAGGACACCTCAACCTATCCAACATCTCAAGTGGGCAATTTTTAAAATAAATACAGCATGGAAGGTATAGGCTGAGATTGAAGCACGTTATTTGTTTAGTCATCGTTTTGTGGCTCAACTACATTTATTGCCTTTCGATTCATTTTTCTTCCAAACATCTCAACTCACACGCAACTTGTTTTTAATGATTCTTGACAACATATCGAACTTGAAATCCCATTTGATAATCTTCTATTTTAATCAAATTATTAAGATAAATTAAAGATTTACATGTTAATGATTAAATTATGACTTTCTTCTAATTTGGACCTAATTTTTAACATATGCATTGTTATGTAATATAGGAGAAAATAAGGATTCATAGTAATTATTAGAAATTGATATAGAAAAAAATGACAGATGATAAAAGAATAATTAAATGAATTAAAGAAAGAAAATCATTGTAATCTTGTATCTTTTTTAATTCAATCTATGACTAATAAATTCGTACAAGAATATTCGATTTAATCGTATATTAATTGCTTTTAGTGAAGAGACATGAATTCAAAGTAAAATATGATTATTAATTTTAATTTGTAATAAACTATTTAAATAGTGATTAGTCAATTTTTTTTGAGGTGATTATTCTAAATTTATAGTTTAAAAGGCTTGAGACTTTGTTTAGGCCGAGTTCCTTATTGTTCTAAGGACACAGTTTAGAAAGCTCATGGCCTTAAAATTTCTTTATGTTTAGCCAATAATCCCCCTATATAATCACCTACAATCTTTGGAGTGAGGATTGATGAGATAAACGCAATAGCCAAACAATTGTGTACATAAGCTTTGGTGAGTTATGAGTGGCTATCCATTTTGCAATTATGAAAGGGAAGTCGGATTGGGAAAAGAAGAAAGATTTTGCTCACCCAAGTCCTTATAAAATTTCTTGAGAAGCAAAAGAGTAAATATTTTCCTTAAAAATCTTTTTTTTTAATTTTTATTTACAGAATCCACTCCACAACAAAGAAATTTGCGTGTTGAATTGTCAAAACATGATTGAACAAACATCATTTATTGTATAAAAATAATTGAAAGAGACTAAGGGAAGCAAATTGAAGATTACCCTTTTATTGGGGGAAAGTTGGTAATAAATAATTTTAAAAAATGTTGGACATAAGAATTTTAAATTTGTGGGTATAATTAGTAGAAAATGACTACACATGGGCATGACCCACTTACTTAAATTATTGTTAGGCAACCATATTGATTATTGAACGTTGGTAAATCTTTCGCTGCTCCTTTTCTAATTATTAGTTTAACAAATTTCAAAAGGGAGAGGATTTAAAGAAATAATAATATTAAAAAAATTAGAGAGAATAGTTTAAAGGAAATAAATATTAATTTGAAAATAGTTTTTGAAGGAATACAACAATAACAATAACAATTTATTTATTTATTTAATTCTATTATTTTTAATAGAAATAAGATTTGTAATTTTTTCATTTATATTTATAAAATAAAAAATAATTTAATCATAACATGTATAACTCTAAATATAAATAAATAAGGACAATAATTTTGCTTAGTATTGTCGGATAAATTCTGGGACATATCATATCCTACTACTACCATAAATTTATCTTTTTAATTTACAAAAATAATAATATGGTTTATAAGGTTATTGTTAGTCTTAAATTCATTTATATAATCTAATTTCATTAAATGGTCTCAAGGAATTTAATAAAATTTTCATTTTATCATATTTTTAGTAAATCTAAACAAAATAGTCACACAATTTGAAGAATTAATTTGTTGCATTAGCAAATTAGGACTTATTTGACATTTTCATGCATTTCGAACGGGGGTGGAGTGACAAAAGTGAGTGAAATACTGAAATGGGTTAATTTTTGTGGAGGAGTTATGTGGGATAATGTAACTTTTCATGGATTATTTAATATTATTTCAAATTAAAGGGACTAATTTGATAATCCCTTGCAAAAGAGACAGTGGTAAAGAATCTACCATATACAGCCACTGCCGTCGCCGTACCCAGTACCCACTCAGTACCACCACACAAACTAAAAAACAAAAATATAAAATAAAAAAATAAAAAACAAAATGAAATCAAAGGCATTTGTATTGTGTATATCACTCACACCCCAACACATTTTCCACTCTCCCTTCTTTTCTTTGTCTCTCTCTTAATACTACTCAGATCTTGCAAAATCCAGCGTTTCACCGCTCTTCGGATCATGAATTGAGTTTCTGCAAGAAACTGCAGAAACTAAAAGATTTGTTTTTCGTGATTGAATTATCGAGAAGCTTGTGTTATTGCATGTGTGGTGGTGTTTTTGGTGTTATTACGAGAAGACACGATTCCGGTTTGGTAATTCGAAGTAGGTCTCGTTGGGGAAAAGTGCGGCTGGTTTGATTTGATTTGATTTTTCTTTTTGTTTATCTGGGTTTTTGATTTTCTCTACTGTCCTCTGTTCGTTTCCCGAGAAAGTTTCGTGCTTTTCCCCAGGAAGGTTAGTTGTTGTTGTTGTTTTGTCTTTAAGTGAAGTAAAAAGAAGAGAAAGGAGAGATCTTTGTGTTAAAGATGCAGCAAGATCAGCCAAAGAAGGTTACTTTTTTTTCTCTCTCTCTTTTGTTGAGTTTTCTCCAGTTTGCTGTTAGAGTTTGGGCTTTGCTCCGTTTAGTTAATGAGAAAGTTTGAGGAAGATTAGACCTAGTTTGGGTTTTTTGTTTATTAACTTCGAAGAATATTTGGGAAAACTAGAAAGAACAATGAATTAATGGGCACCCATTGAAAATTATAGAAACTTTGGTTCTAGTTAAGATTTTTCGTTTTGGGAAAGTATAATTAATGGGCATCACTTGCCAGATTTATTTTGTTTTATTTTTAGCATTTTCAGTTCGGTTTATATATATATATATAATTTCCATTCAAGTAATCAAACTGGTTTTATTTCCTTGTTCTGCCTTCAAGGCATCTCTGTGATGAACAAGGAATTCTTGTTTTAATTCCATGAATAGAAAGTTTTATTAATGTTTCTGTTTATACCTTAATCATTACTGGTTTCTGAATCGTTAAGATAAAATGGTCGTTAATCATTGCATGCTTCTGATAGAAGTATTGTCGTAAGTTGATTTTTCCTGATGTGGATTTAAATTCTTTTTCTAGTTTTGCTTCCTTTTGGATATGCTGTACTGAAATTTAGAATATGAATCCAGCTCACCATATTCTGTGTTCTGATTCTTCACCAGTAATTGTTAGGCTATTATCACTTTATGAAACCTGAATTTGTTCCCTAACCTTCTCTTTTTTTTTCAATTATCTTTGAAGTAGATTATTGATCTTTCTGTGAGCTATAATGAATCTTTTGTTTTATTTATGGTCATAAAATATTTTTCACTTTTTGTTGTCATTTTCAGTTTAGAGCAGTGCCATGCCCCATTTGACGCATTCCTGGGGTCTTCATACTTCAATAATTTACAAGTTGTGGTCATAATATTGTCAATAGTTATGCTTTGGGTATCTCTTTATTGCTTGCCTCATGCATGTGGGATTTGACAGTTGGTTCTCGTTATTCTTTATGTCCGGTTATATTTCTGGCATACAAGTCTAATATTTTTCTTTTTGTTTCTGTTTCCTTGTTATTCCTTCAGGACTTGAAAGAAAAGGACTTTTTCACTGAGTCCGGGGATGCTAATAGATACAAAATTCTGGAAGTTATTGGGAAGGGAAGCTATGGAGTTGTTTGTGCTGCTATTGACACACATACTGGAGAGAAAGTGGCTATAAAGAAGATCCATGATGTTTTTGAGCACATTTCTGATGCTATTCGGATCCTGCGCGAAGTCAAGTTGCTTAGGCTCTTACGACACCCTGATATAGTTCAAATTAAGCGCATCATGTTGCCACCATCAAAGAGGCAGTTTAGAGACATATATGTTGTATTTGAGCTAATGGAATCTGATCTTCACCAAGTCATCAAAGCTAACGATGATTTGACCTGTGAACACCATCAGTTTTTTCTTTACCAAATGCTACGTGCATTGAAATATATGCATACAGGTCATCCTTTTTCCCTTTCTATGCTAATTGAATTTTTATTTGCTCTCTAGTTTATACAGTACATTACTGATGCTGCTTATGAAAATAATTTGCTGTCTTTTTTCTTTGCAGCTCTAATGTCTGATTTTATATTGTAATCCTTTCTGTCTTTTTTTTTTTAATTTTATTTTATCTTTTTTTATATTGCTTAGTTTCAATTGATGATTCACTTTTGTTAACCTTCATTTTATCCGGTTGTATGTTTCTAATCATCAGCATTTTCTTGACAGAAGGGAAAAGATATAAAAGAGAGAGAGAGAGAGAGAGAGAGAGAGAGGGGAAGGTGGGTGGTGGGGATGGGGATGGAAGTAGGTGGTTGTGGTGAGTGTTTGCGGACATTTTTCTGATTCTTTGTTGCTTGATTGCAGCAAATGTGTACCATCGTGATCTTAAACCAAAAAATATATTGGCAAATGCAAATTGCAAACTCAAAGTCTGTGATTTTGGACTAGCAAGAGTTGCATTTAGTGACGCTTCAACAACAGTTTTTTGGACTGTATGTAGTTCCAATACACTCATTTATGTAGTCGTGTTAATATTTGATTTTTGGTAGAAGTGTACCAGAAACTGTCTCTTATATATTTTATATTTTCCTGATGTGCCCACAGGATTATGTTGCTACGAGGTGGTATAGGGCTCCAGAGTTGTGTGGATCTTTCTTTTCAAAGGTATGGATTGTCCAATATGGGAAATTGTTTTACTTATTTCCTGTTTCTTTAAAAATAAATGGTAATAGATTGGAGCTTGGTCTTTGATATAATTGATTAATGGTAATAGATTTCCAGAACATTCATATCGTGGTTTGACTTGAATGAGCATTTTAACTAGCATGACATGATTGGCTGTTATGAGATGGAATAGTACTAAGGCAACACATTTTTCTCTCTATAAACTGCTTCAGTGCTTTATAGTAAACAGTAATGCCTAGATTGAAATACTATGAGCTCTCCTGGAAGTTGAAATGTCTATCATATCAGGTAATTGTGCCAGGCTATATCAGTTTCTCTGGAGCAGTTTACTTGCAGTGTCAATTTTCTTTTTGCTGTAGTATTCTAACTTGTTTTGGTATTTTTTTGGCAGTATACACCTGCAATTGATATTTGGAGTATTGGCTGCATATTCGCTGAGGTATTGACAGGGAAGCCATTGTTTCCCGGTAAAAGTGTTGTTCATCAATTAGATTTGATCACAAATCTTCTTGGAAAACCATCACCAGAAACCATTGCAGGAGTATGAAACATCTGTTATTTCTTTTCTTTGTTGTTTTCTGTTTAAATATCAATTGCTTCTTAATCTGCTATTTTTATGTGTTTTTCCTTTCTTTGTCTTTGATAGTAAGTTTCCTTTTAACAAATGTAGTTACGAAATGAGAAAGCCAGAAAATACTTGATGGAAATGCGGAAAAAACCTCCCATGCCATTTTCTCATAAGTTTCCAAATGTAGATCCTTTAGCACTTCGGCTATTGCAAAGATTACTAGCATTTGATCCCAAGGATCGGCCGACTGCTGAAGAGGTTTGTATTTGTATTCTGTAATATCCTCTTTCCCTCAAGAAGAACATCTGATGATGCATCTAGCCCATTGATGACTAGAGTTTTTTATATGCATATTTCTTGTCGATGAGAGTTGTGCTCCTTTTCCTTCATTTTTCTTATCTTCTTAATATGATCGTTTTGACAGGCACTGACTGATCCTTACTTTAAAGGCCTTGCCAAAATTGAAAGAGAGCCTTCTTGTCTGCCAATTTCTAAGATAGAATTTGAATTTGAGAGACGCAGAATGACAAAGGAGGACATTAAGGAACTCATTTATCGAGAAATACTAGAATACCATCCTCAGCTGCTCAAAGACTATCTTAATGGAACTGAAGGCACAAATTTTCTCTATCCTAGGTTCTATGTTTTCGTACTTAGAGCCCCTTATATCTTGTTAGTTTTATTATTACTGATATATATTTCTGTTTTAGCTTTTGTTGTTGCTAATATTTTACATCTCATTGCGTATCAGTGCCATTGGGCAATTCAGAAAGCATTTTGCATATCTAGAGGAAAATGGTGGTAGAAGTGGCCCAGTGATTCCTCCTGAGAGGAAACATGTTTCCCTCCCTCGGTAAGACTATCTGCAAATTTGAAAGTTCTGTATTATGGCGTTGTGTTCTTGACTTTTTTTAATGGTTATGAATTTCTATGTATTACCTTCTCTGTTTGGCTGAGGCTGCTGCAGGGGAGCCTGATAATGTGTTTGTAAACTTACATTAGTGTATGAATTTTCTCGAGCTGATGAATTGATGATACAAGTGTTTAATACTTTGGCTGTTAAAGAGCTTAATGTTTGTTGCTTTTGTTCTGATGGATTGGTTTTCTAACCTGTGTTTGCAGGTCTACGGTTCACTCGAGTACAATCCCTCCTAATATACAGCAACACTCAGCATCTGAAAAGTTGGCAAGCAGCAGTAGTAGACGCTTCTAGAAATGTTAACAGATGAATTTCTGCAAATCCATCTAAGGTTTCATGGCCCCCACCAATGGTGCCAGCAGGTATGTACAGTGGTTTTCTCTATCTTCCATTCAAATCTGGTCTTTCAGGCCTCTGCTAGCACCATGTAAAATGCTTATATTCTCTCAATTCTTTTTATCTGCGGCAAAACCTGAGAGAGTTGTGGGTTCGGTTGTACCATATGAGAACCGCGGAAACATTAAAGATACCTATGATTCAAGGATTTTTTACAGAACTGCCGTCCTCCTTCCCCAAACTGTCTCACCGCATTTTTTCTCTAGAACCAACAACATAAATCAAGATAAGTCCAGATTAGAGGCTGGTAGGGCTTCTTCCCATGTTAAACCAGAATCCACACAAGCTAACCTTACCGCAAAACCAGCTCATGGCATTCCCACAAATCCATACTACCAGCCACAAGCCAAAGGAGATCAAACAAATGATCGAATTGCGATTGATGCAAAGCTGCTACAGGGACAATGCCAGTTTGGTGCGGTTGGTGCTGCTGCTGTTGGCGTGGCTGCAGATAGGAATGTCGGAACAGTGCATTATGGATTGTCTTAATTGAGTTTAATGTAGAATGTTGCCGAGAAGTTTGAGGTTGGGGGCTAGGAATATTGGGTTTTGAGGGGTTGTAACCTTCTGCAAGAGAAAGGAATTTATCTCCTTGTGTAATTATGTTAACATCATTGAATTTTAGAAATGAAAAATAATTTGTTTGTTATTGGTTCAAAAATTCCTCTTCTTTTTGTCTCTTCCCTTCATCCATCCAAATCACCCTCAGTTAAGCAGTTGGCTTCAAAAATTTTCGTAAAATGTTTCTGGACCATAATATCCCTCCAAAAATTTTATTGCTTGTAAATGAAAAAAACAAAATTATTTTATTTATTAATGGAAATAAGTGTTTGTGGTGTGATATGAAATTACGTGTGATAGGAGCTTTATTAGATAATTGTTAACATGATGCTATTCGATTCTCGAGCTGAAAATTTTGATTTAGTTTACCAATTGAAGGGCAAATGTCAGCTAGCTAATAGCAGCTCAACAAGGAAAGTTCAAAAAACGTTGACCATCATCAATCTCTGACTCAGAGACAAAATAAAAAGCGCTACTATGTGCATTGACGATGACCCAAAGAGAAAAAAACAAAAGTAAGGAATCGAAGGAAATCATATGAATTTATAACTACAGAAGATTCTTTTTAAGGATTAAAAAAAATTCTTCATGGATAATTCAATAAATAGGTGGTTAGGTAAATGAAGTTTACCTTCAAATTACTGGCATAATAGGAAGAGTCTGCTATCTTCTTCTTAACACCAATAGAGAGTTTGTAGAAAGCTATAGAATTCTTGAGCCAATTTATGGAACGAAGTATGGGTTCTCTGATTCTGCCTTGTGTTCAAGAATTGGCCAACCTATAGCAGTTGTTCCTTCCGGATACATAAGTTCAGAGCAAGAAGCACCTGTGATTTATGATGATGCTTTGACTTCAGAGATCCCAGTTATTGACATGGAGTGCTTGCTTTCCCAAGAATTTGAGAATTCTGAGTTAGCCAAGATTGATTTTACTTGCAAAGAATGTTTTTTTTTTCCAGGTATACTCCTTTGTCAAAGTGCTTTTCCCCAAAAAACATAATTACGTATATGCGCTAGATTTCTCTAAAATGTTGTTTGGTTGGGTAAGATTATAATAGTTGTCTGTTAAGTCTCAATGAAAGAGGAAAAAAGAATAGAAAAATATGCAAAGAATAGAAAAATATGCAGTTGCTATGTTTGTTTGAAACCCAATTTCTATTATATTCATTAGGGGTGGGCATTTGCGATTTGAATCGGTTTGAGGTGAAATTTCAAACCGATTCAAACATTGCGGTTTAAATTTTATACAATCCAAATCAATCCGATAATATTTCACAAACCGCAATCGATCTAAACCGCACCGCAATCGATCCAAACCGTATTATGCGGTTTGGATTGGTTTGAGTTCGCGGTTTGAACTTTAAACTTAAATTAAAATATTTTATTAATTTAGATTGAGTCAAAAAATAAAATT
>JAVXUL010000008.1:16146554-16158790 GCA_035590515.1 Trichilia minutiflora | reverse complement strand
CTGCTTTGATTTAACTCTGCCATGAATTTTATGTTACCTTCACACTCACCTTACCCGATGAGTATACTGCTTATTCTGCTGATGTTATTAAATTTTGATTATTAGGTAAACGTTTTAGTTTTCCAATTGCTGAGTTTACGATTGTATTAGGTTTCCTTACTAGAGAAGAAGCTGCTAGCCATACCTATAACTTTAGTTACTATGATTTCGATGATGCTTTTATGCCAGTGCTTTATTATGTCGAAAGTACATATAATTTTACTTTAGTTTTTGATCATAATAGTTCTAAAGGCATTCATTTTAGAGTGGAGCTCTGAAATATTTGCACAGATTTTTTATCTTTAATTTTTCAGGAAGAAAATATTTCCCTGCTGTGGTCTCCAAAACGAAGCTTTTCTTTTTATGGTGTTTGCAGAAAAATCATCGTGTCAACTTAAGAATGTGGTTGGCCACATAGTCTGGGAAAGTTATTTTGTGTAAGTGTCCTTTGATTTTAGGGTCTTACATCACTTATTTAGCTATAAATCTTGGATTGCTTGATATTAATAATCATCAACTACATTCTGTCGGCGCAACAGCCCTACTTGACTTGAAGTGTTTAGATAATATGGGACTATTATGCCGACAGAATAATTTGCCCTGTTTTGCCCCTCTAAGTTCACAGGTACCGAAAGGTCAGAGATATTTTGCTACAGCCATCGTGATCAACACTTCACAAACCCAGTCGCAGAATATTCCACTATATGTGGCTTCGTTCACAACACAATTAACTCACATTGAAGCGAGTTTGACAGCCCTCTTAGAGACAGTGGACAGAATGGCCAACAAAATGGAGGACTTGGATAGCAGCCTCACTAACTATCTGCCAAAAAATGTACATCCCCAGACCCTAACAATAACAGGAGATTTTTCTTCTCTTCTCGCTCATTTTACTATTGTTATAATTTTTTTTCAATAATTTTTGGTTTACTTCTATGTTAAGCACTTTGAGGACAACGTGCATGATAAGTATAGGAGAGAGACTGTTAGAGGTTGTTAAGTTGTTAGGTTGTTTGAGTTTGTTGTTGTTGGTTAGGTTGGTCGAGATATGATGGTTCTGTTGAAATTTTTTGTTTTGTTTGAATTTTTGCTGTTTGTTCTGCTGTCTGACTGAAACTTTTAATTTCTGCATTGCTCTTTAAATTTTTTTTTAGTTCCTGTTTTTCAATTCACTTAATTTTTTCAGTTCCTGTTTTTCTTTTCGAGATCTTTTGAGCTAAATTTTGAGGAGTTTCATAATCACTTCCAGTGGATTTCAGTTTTGTGTTTAATTGCGTAATCATAGATTGTTTGACTACTCAAAATTCTAAATCTATGTAATGTCTGAATAGCTTAATCATACTAAAATTTTCTGTTGTTCATGCTTGTGAATGAATCTTTTTGAGCATTTCTTGGATTCAATTGGAGAAAGCTTTGATAAAAGGATATGAGTCGAATGTTTTGTGTGCTGTTAACTAGATAATCGATTCATAATTTGATCTTTGCTTGAGTTCTGCCATGATTTATGTGTGCGAAGTGTGTTAATTATGTCGAAACATCCAGGTAGCCAATTCTGAAAAAAAAAACAGAAATTTCTATTTCAATTTTCAATTTCACTCCGCTAGTTGATTTATATGATTTACCTTCATTGAT
Source organism: Trichilia minutiflora (assembly GCA_035590515.1). Taxonomy (NCBI): domain Eukaryota; kingdom Viridiplantae; phylum Streptophyta; class Magnoliopsida; order Sapindales; family Meliaceae; genus Trichilia; species Trichilia minutiflora. Next base: position 16,157,119 of record JAVXUL010000008.1, on the reverse strand, counting down.
TGGTTCAAGTGACACGACACTTGTTTTCCTTAAACAAAATCTCAAAATTGAGATTGTGTATGGAGTAGATCATTGATGGGAGAGTTATTCCTTTAATGGGTCAAAATAACTCGAACTTGAACAAATAATTCAGTCAATCATGAGTGAGGCTAGTAGCCAACTGAGGTTATATTATGACTTAGTCAAGTACGTCGGGTGCATGAGGTGTGCTCCCTCAGTGTATTCATTTGGAACGATTAAATGACATCTCAACCATATATAAAAAAAAGAAGAGAAAAATAATAAATGTGATTTCTGGTGTTAAGCATTGATATTATTCTGTTTGCGTGAATGTGTCCATCATTGATATGAATTTTTGTTAAAGGTTTGATTGTGAATTGATTTAAATATAATTGGTTCAAATTGTTTGCATGAAAATGAAGCAAAGCTTATCCATTTAGGTTTAAGAAGTGTTTTAGCGAGACTTGTTCCTTATGTGAATTCATATAAATGCATAATGATCTTGCTGTTCCTTTATTGCTCAAAAATTGGATTTTGATGGTTGAATATTCTGATTTCATTTTGCTGGAATTAGAATTGCTGGATGTGAGATGAATGGACTTAATATTTATCCTAGTTTATGCTTGAGGACAAGCATGTGATAAGTATGGGAGAATTTGTTAGTATGCATTTTATTCATATTTTTTCTTACTTATTTTCCTAAATTCATTGTGATAAATTGTGCTTAATGAATGGATTTTATATAGTTTGTATTTTTTGATGTTAAATAGGGTCAATGATGAAGAAAAAAGTTGGAAAGAAATGAAATTTTGATAATTTTGAAGCTGAAGAAAAATCTTTCCAGAAAAGCAGAAAACAACCCCTGTTTTCCTTAGTTGTAACACAAGCCTTGGGCACAACTAAGTAGGACCAGGAAAACAATATGCATAGCCCCTGACTTCCTTAGTTGTGAGATAAGCCGTGGGCACGGCTAAGGTCATAACGCGGAAAAAATCCAGATTACGGGATTTTACGACTTTGACGAACCAGCTCAGCTTAGGGCCTATTCTGGACCTTCTAAACTTCATCTTCTGAGAGACGAAGTTATCTAGGAAGTCTACGAGAGTTGGAACTCCTGAAAAACTAAGAGATTACAAATTATAAAGAGCAAAAACAATCTTTTCAAGAGGATAATTTAGATTAAAAAAGAGGATTTCAAATCTGAACAAGAAGGACAGTAGAGGACGAAGAACAGTAACAGATTTTTCAGATTTGTGTTTTCTTTATTTTACATTATGAAGAACTAATTTTCTTTTCTAGTTAAAGGATAATTAAGGATTGATTTTGAGGATTGTGAGATCTATGTTTATCTTTTAAACTTTTATGTGTTCTTGGTATTTATGCAATTTTGCACTTCATATATATATCAATGTTGGTTTGTAGATCATAACAGCTTCTATTACATGATTCGATTAACATTACACAGCCATATAGAATTTCATATCTGTAATTGTATGATTTTCTATACTTGTGGAGAAAGGATATTTTCAAAAAATATCTTCGGATTGCGTAATCTAATTTAAACAAATAGCCGCTTGAGTATTTGTTGATTAGAATTAGGTTTCTCTAATTCTTAATACTATCAATAAAATAAAATCTAAGAGCTTCTCTAAATTTGTTGGTTGGTTAAAGAACAATTATCGCATTTGACCTAATTGTTGTACAAAGTAAGGAGGAATTGGTTACATAGGGCTTACGGATAATTATAACTGATTTATCAAGATAATAACAATATCTTATCTTCAATTATCAATCTACTCTAATCAATCTGAAAATTATTCTTTTGACTAGATCTTTATAAATCTGATTTTCTCTTTTATATTATTTTTAATCTTGTTTATTTAATAAATTTTATTAGTTTTTATTTTCTTTTAATCATTAAAATTTTATTTATATACTTGGTTGATTTATTAATTTTATTTATTTACTTAGTTGATTTATTTTTTAATTTTAAAATATTAAAAATTACCGGTTATATATGGATTCAATCCCATTCATCATTATCTATTAATTTATTTTATAATTTAATTAATATTTTTATTTTTAACATATTTAACAACATCATGATGTTTAAAAAAGTAATTTATTGTCTTTTTTAACATCTCTATTGACTCATTTTATATTGTAATCGTTTCTCTGTCGATTTTGTAAATGTTGCTATGTTTAAATTGAAGATTCACTTTTCATAACCTTCATGTTATCCAGTTGTATGTTTCTAATAATCAGCATCATCTTGGCAGAAGGGAAAATCTCCTTGAATTTTCAATTGTATACTCAGAACTAATAAAAAACAGAGAGCGGAGTGTGTGGCGTTGGTTAATATTTGCAGACATTTTTCTGATCCTATGTTGTTTGATTGCAGCAAATGTATACCATCGGGATCTTAAACCAAAAAATATATTGGCAAATGCTAATTGCAAACTCAAAGTATGCGATTTTGGACTAGCAAGAGTTGCATTTAGTGATACTCCAACAACAGTTTTTTGGACTGTATGTAGTTCCAATATACTCATTTATGCAGTAACATTTATAGCTCATGCCAGTTAATATTTGTTTTTTGTTTCTAGAAGTGTGCAAGAGATTGTCTCTTACATATTTTATATTTTCCTGACATGCCGACAGGATTATGTTGCTACGAGATGGTATAGGGCTCCAGAGTTGTGTGGATCTTTCTTTTCAAAGGTATGGGTTGTCTGATATGGGACATTGTTTTACTTATCTCCCATTTCTTTAAAGCTAAACAGTAATAGATTGGAGTTTGGTATTTGGTAGAATTAGATAATGGTAATAGATTTGCAAAACATTCATTACCTGGTTTGACTTGAATGAGCATTTTAACTAGCGTGACATGATTTGCTGTTATGAGGTGGAATAGTACTAAAGCAACACATTTTTCTCTCTATAAACTGCTTTAGTGCTTTATAGTAAGCAGTAATGCCTAGATTAAAATAATTGTTGTTCAGGGAGGACTATGAACTCTCCTGGAAGTTGAAATGTCTGTCATATCAGGTAATTATGTCAGGTTATGTCCGTGTCTCTGGAGCGGTTTGCTTGTCAATTTTCTTATTTTGCTTTAGAAGTCTAACTTCTTGTGGTATCTTTTTGGCAGTATACACCTGCAATTGATATTTGGAGTATCGGCTGCATATTTGCTGAGGTATTGATGGGGAAGCCATTGTTTCCTGGTAAAAGTGTTGTTCATCAATTAGATTTGATCACGGATCTTCTTGGAACACCTTCACCAGAAACCATTGCAGGAGTATGACACATCTGTTATTTCTTTTGTTCCTTCTTTTCTGATTTCATATTCTTAAGCTGCTATTTTATGTGTTTTTCTTTTCCTTGTCTCTGACAGCAAGTTTTCTTTTAAAACCTAGTGCAGGTTCGAAATGAGAAGGCTAGAAAATATTTGATGGAAATGCGGAAGAAACCTCTTGTGCCATTTTCACATAAGTTTCCAAGTGTAGATCCTTTAGCACTTCGGTTATTGCAAAGATTAATAGCATTTGATCCAAAGGACCGGCCGACTGCTGAAGAGGTTTGTATTTGTATTCTGTAATATCCTCTTTCCCTCAAGAAGAACATCTGATGATGCATCTAGCCCATTGATGACTAGAGTTTTTTATATGCATATTTCTTGTCGATGAGAGTTGTGCTCCTTTTCCTTCATTTTTCTTATCTTCTTAATATGATCGTTTTGACAGGCACTGACTGATCCTTACTTTAAAGGCCTTGCCAAAATTGAAAGAGAGCCTTCTTGTCAGCCAATTTCTAAGTTAGAATTTGAATTTGAGCGACGCAGAGTGACAAAGGAGGACATTAGGGAACTAATTTATCGAGAGATACTAGAATACCATCCTCAGTTACTCAAAGACTATCTTAGTGGAACTGAAGGCACAAATTTTCTCTATCCCAGGTTCTATTTTATCTCACTTAGAGCCCTTAAATCTTGTTAGTTTTATTCTTACTAATTTACATTTTTGTTTTAGCCTTTGTTGTTACTAATTTTTAATGTATCTTTGCGTATCAGTGCCATTGGACAATTCAGAAAGCAGTTTGCATATCTCGAGGAAAATGGTGGTAGAAGTGGCCCAGTGATTCCTCCAGAGAGGAAGCATGTTTCCCTCCCTCGGTAAGACTATCTTCAAATTTGACAGTCCGTACCCATGTCATTTTGTTCTAGGTTTTCTTAATGGTCGTGAATTTCTGTAGATTACCTTCTCTGTTTAGCGAAGGGAGCCTGATGATGTGTTTGTAAACTTTCATTAGTCTGTTAATTTCCTTGAGCTGATGAATTGGTGATCTAAGTGTTTAATTCTTGGCTTCAAGAGAGCTTAATGTTTGTTGATATTGATCTGATGGATTGGTATCTAACCTGTGTTTGCAGGTCTACGGTTTACTCAAGCATAATCCCTCCTGCAGTTTCATCTGAAAGCCGACATACGGCAGTGGTAGACTCTTCTAGAAATGTTAGAGTAACAGATAAAATTTCTGCAGATCCATCTAATTTTTCACGTCCCCCACCAAGGGTGCCAGCGGGTATGTATGGTTATTGTTTTCTCCGTCTATCTTCCATTCAAATATGATCTTTCGGGCCTTTCATAGCACCATGTAAAATGCTTATAGTCTTTCTATTTTTTTTTTTGCAGCAAAACCAGGGAGAGTTGTGGGTTCGGTTGTACCATATGAGAACAGCAGAAACATTAAAGATACCTATGATTCAAGGATTTTTTACAGAACTGCAGTACTCCCACCACAATCTGTCTCACCGCATTGCTTTTTTAGGACCAACAACATAAATCAAGATAAGTCGGGATTAGAGACACGTAGGGGTTCTTCCCATGTGAAGCAAGAATCTACACAAACTACTCCCATCACAAAACCAGCTCATGGCATCCCTATAGACGTCAACGCGAATCCATACTACCAACCACAAACTAAGGTAGATCAAATGAATGAACGAATTGCCATTGATGCAAAGCTGCTACAGGCACAATCCCAGTTTGGTGCGGTTGGTGCTGCTGCTGTTGCTGTGGCTGCACATAGGAAAGTCGGAACAGTTCAATATGGATTCTCTTAATTGAGTTTCACGTAGGGATGTGGAACAGTGCAATATGGATTGTCTTAATTGAGTTTAACGTGGAATGCTGCCGAGAAGTTTGAGGTTGGGGGTTGGGAATGTTGGGGTTTAAGGGGTTGTCTCCTTCTCTGCAAGAGAAAGTTATTTATGTCCTTGTGTAATTATGTTAACATCATTGAATTTAGAAATGAAAAATAATTTGTTTGTTATTGGTTCAAAAATTAATCACCCTCAGTTATGCAGTTGGCTTCAAATTTTTTCTTGAACTCCCTCCAATACTTTTATTGCTGGGAAATGAAATAAGCAAAATTATCTTATTAATTAACGGAAAAAAGTGTTCGTGTTGTGACATGAGCAGACATATGATAGGAGCTTTTTATTAGATAAGTTAATTGTTACCATGATGCTATTTGGTTCTCAAGCTTGAGGATTTTGATTTAGTTTACCTATCGAAGAGCAAATGTCAGTCGGCTAATACCAGCCCAAGAAGTTTGAGAACCGACCATCATCAATTTCTTACTCAATAGATAAAATAAAAAGAGCCTACTACGTGTATCGACAATGATCCAAAGAGCAAAAAACAAAAACTAAAAGTCAGAAGAAATCATATATAAATTGTATGACAATGAATGGTTTTTTAGGGTATTGGAAAAAAATTCTTCCTGGACAATCCAATAAATATACTATTAATAATTATTATTAGGTAGAGGATGTCGACTTGCTAGGTCCTAAAATAATACGAAGAGTCTACTATCTTCTTGTTAGCAACAGAGTTTGTAGAAAGCTGCGGAATTCTCGAGCAAATTTGTCAAACGAAATATGGCCAAGTTCGGAGGTTCTCTGCTTGTGCCTTGTGTTCAAGAATTGGCCAAGAAGCCTACAGCAGCTGTTCCTTCCAGATACATACGTTCAGAGCAACAAGCGCCCGTTGTTTCCGATGATTCTCTTATTTCAGCGATCCCAGTTATTGACTTAGAGTGCTTGCTTTCTGAAGAATTTGAGAATTCTGAGTTAGCGAAGCTTGATTTTGCTTGCAAAGAATGGGGATTCTTCCAGGTATACTCTGCCAAAGTGATTTTTTCCTCTACTCTTGTTTCGTTGGGTACGATTATAATAGTTGTCTGTGGTCAAGATTTCAATTAAGTTGCAGTGAAAGAGGAAAACAGAATGAAAAAATACACAGTTGTATCTGTATTTGAAATCCATTTTCTATTGAATTCACCGTATTCTTTCAATTTTAATTCAGCAACTGCACGAAAAACAAAGTGCATGAAAAGATTGGCTTATATGACTGCAGATTCTGAAACGTCAGGAAAACTTTTTCAATTTTAGAGCATGCTTGGGATAGAGGTGCTGTAAGTATGTAGCTATTTTTGACTTTTACTTTATAGTTAGTCCTGCGGAATGGAAATTAAAATAATGAATGTTAGTTAAAATATGAGTAGGTTTGATAAAAAATTGGTGTTATCAAACATATTTTACAACTTAGCTTTCAAAGCCAAGTAAAAGCCAACAGTTTCAAACATGTCCTTATACTGGTGTTAACACCACTACAAACACAATGTTCTTAGCTTAGTGAGATGAAACATATGCTTGTGTTTGTCTCTGACAGTAGATTTTTTCCCTAAATAAGCCAACTAATCTGCACCCTGTCTCAGTGAAATACAAGTATGAATTTAGTACAGTACTTTTAACATCCTAGCTAGCTGTTCTTTGTTTTCTGTGTTATTTCAGCTGGTGAATCATGGGGTAGGTTCATCATTTCTAGATGAAATAAAGAAAGAGATTCAGGAATTCTTCAATCTGAGCATGGAAGAGAAGAAAAAGTATTGGCAGTCTCCAGGAGACATGGAAGGTTTCGGACAAGCTTTTGTCGTGTCTGAGGAACAAAAGCTTGATTGGTGTGACATTTTCTTGATGATAACTCTTCCAGTCCATACGAGGAAACCCAACTTGTTTCCTAAACTCCCTCTTCCCCTCAGGTTTTCTCCATCTTGCCCTCTCTTTAAGCGGTGTTTCTGTACCGTGTGCAGGAATGCACATATTTTCTATGCCCATGTGTTTGGGAACTTGAGAAAAATAAAAAATCAAAGCTTTTAATTGAATTCTTTGTGATGTAGGGACACCTTGGATGTTTACTCTATGGAATTGCAAACACTGGTCATGACTTTGATATTGAAAATGGCAAAAGTTTTAAACATCAAGGACGAAGAAATGAGAGAGTTCTTTGAAAATGGAATGCAATCAATGAGGATGAACTATTACCCCCCCTGTCCACAGCCGGAGAAGGTTATAGGCCTCACCCCTCATTCTGATGGATCTGGTCTTACCATTCTCCTACAAATCAATGAAGTAGAAGGTCTCCAGATAAAGAAAGACGGAAAATGGATTCCGATTACACCTGTACACCCAAATGCTTTCATTGTCAACGTTGGAGATATGTTGGAGGTAATACAAATTTTAAGTTATTTTGATTATATGAAAAATGCCCCCGGAAAAATTAATCTTAATGCTGCATAGTTGACAAGTACGATTGTATTTGAATATCAAGTTTGAGAAATTGATTTAGAGAAGCATTGAAGTCTACCAAATGAAGAAATATGAGCTTAGCTCATATGATTTTCCATGACAGGTTATAACCAATGGGATATATCGTAGCATTGAGCATCGTGCAACAGTACACTCTACACAAGAAAGGCTTTCCATTGCTACATTCTACAGCCCAAAATATAATTGTGAAATACACCCAGCATCCAGTTTGATATCTGAAACTACACCGCCATTGTTTAGAACAATCCCAGTCGAAGAATACCTCAGAGCCCGGTTTGCTCGTAAGCTTCACGAAAAATCTTCTCTGGATCTGCTGAGAGTACAACATAAGAAAAACTAGAATTAGTTGATTTGAATAATGCAAAATGAAGGTCTGAGTACAAATCTCAGATGAAAGAGCAGTCTGAAAATTTCGTGCAATAAGGATTATAAGAAATAAGTTTTCAGGAAAACAAATGTATGCCCACTGACGCTATTGCCTTGTATTATATTGCGTGAAATATGAAAGGAGGTTTTGTGTTCTGAGTATCAATGGTCGAAAGGAACTTATGCCATTAACAGTAATTAATGAATTAAATAATTTTGTTTGCAAAGTAAACCAGAAAGATATGAAATGAATCATTCCAATTAATTATATCCTAGCTCTCTATGACAAAAAGGATATCTGCCCTGCCTTTTAGAGTAACATATAGCATAAAAGAAGAAAGAAATACAAAACATAAACAGTAGCAACAACTTGAATCAATTGAGGTGTGGATCAACTTGATCTGATCGCACATGGCCACGCTTGGAACTTCTTTGTAAATGCCCTAGAGAAGATAATACCCTGGAGGAGCAACTGCACCTGGTGACGGTGTTTCAGTTATAATGCCATGAATTCCTGGCCAAATGTTGTTAATCACCTGATCCGAATTTAAAACAATCAGTGTCTGATTCATTACTATACCATGTGTCGTGAAAGCCGGTGCTTACATTGTAACCCGAAGATCATCCTTGTTTAGTCTAACCCTCACCACCAACCTCTTGCCGTAGTTGATCAACTTGTCTAAATACATGTGTCTTAGCGAAGCTAAGATGGATCAAAATAAGTTGCGGAGAATATCTCGGATGTAAGCTCTATTGGGTACTTTACATTAAATATGTATTCATCATTGGTATTATTGACGAAAGAAATTGATACCTTCTTCAATTTCGTACACCAACTTTTTCTTCGAATTTGTTCGCTTTAAACTTTATCTGTAAAACATAGGAAACTTTAAGGGGTAAAGTAGATTTTCCGACGGAAACGTTCGAATACTTAAGTCAGTAAGAATTTTACTTGTGTATGTAAATTGAGATAAAATTGAGAGAGCACGAAAGAGATGATGATTAGAGAGAGAGAGAGAGAGAGAGAGAGAGAAAAGTTATAAGAAAAAGGTGTGTATAAAAGTAAGAATATTCGTTACTAGCAAAGGAATGAATCTTTTTCTCTTTATTCTCGGATTTTGTTACCTTCTAATCGTTTGCAATCATAACCATAGACACACATCTCTCTTTCATTGGCTCCCTCTAAAAGTTTATTACGTGAATCATGGGGCGTGACTGTCATGGAGATAGTACTTGACCACGTATATAAATGAATATTCTAAAGAGTAGATGGGGTTGGATGGCTGAAATTGGATGGTTTCGGGTCTCAGAGATGCTATGACTCTTACACAGTTACGTTAACGGCATAGTTGACCCTAGGAAAGAATAAGAGACTTCGAATGATAAGTGTAATAATTGATATTGGATATATGTCTTCAATAACTAGTCCGAGATATTTCAAAAGAATACGTGGCCTTGAATACTGACATGACCCAAAGAAGACCTTCACTTAAGTGTCATAAAAGAAGGTCTCAGATCAATACTGTATCATGGGCTCAGAGAGATATGTACCATCAAATGATATCCCTGGGCTCCGAAAAACTTCTCAAACATCAAGCCCTATAGTTTTTAATTAAAATAAAATTCTAATCAAAACCTTAAAACTCTTTTCAATAGCTGTTGTCTTATTTATGACTAGTCACATTCTATCACCAGTTTTGATTGCTTTTGAAGAATGAAACCGTCGTTTCACGTGTCAACTCACTGTTAGAGACTTCGAATGCAAGGATCGATATTTTTAGGATCACATTAATCCATCTGAAAGAGTGAGACCTATCGATTTTAAATTTGAAAAGACGTGACTTTTATCTCTTCAGAGAGTTAGATGATGTGACAATTCTCTATCCATCATATTTGCCTCATGATTAGGGTTTCTCAGATTACATGTCTCCCACCATCTGTCTCTATAAATACTTCCCTTCTTTCACTCTGACCTCTTTTCTTCTTCTTCATCTGTGATAACAACTCTTTCAAATACCCTTACATTCTCTGCAATCTTTGTCTCCGGCTTTCAATCAATTCTCCAGCAAGCTTCGTCTTCAATTTCTGCTTCAGATCCAGCAAGTCCCCTTACCAGAACTATCTATTTATTTTTTTGTAATATTCAATATTTTATGATAGTATATGATAAAAAACTGAATGCATGCATATCTGTTGTGGCGGTTTGATTAATTCGTTATTGATAGTGTAGATGTTGCTTGAAATGTATAAATATGTAGAGAGTGATTCTAGAAACAACATAAACATAGTCGTAGAAAGATAGTGAATTTGTGTTTGTATGTATATCCAGACGTGGCAGCTGAGACTAGAGGATCTCCGTCGTGAGGAGGATATTTTGAGAGTGGTTTCTCACCCTAGAACGGTGAGTGGATACACTTTGTTTATTTCATCTCGTTATATGCTTTTAAATGATTATTATGCTTGGTATAAAATAGACTGTGGATATGTGTATAAGGATACATAACTGAAATGAGGAGGCGTTGGATGTATG
>JAVXUL010000008.1:16132181-16146454 GCA_035590515.1 Trichilia minutiflora | reverse complement strand
TTTTTTCCAAAAGTATTATCGAAATATAATCCTATAAGTGAGTCTTGTAAAATATATTTCCATTTTTTTCATATATTTATTTAGTACAGTCCTGTCAACATCCTAGCTATTATTTATTTTCTATGTTATTTCAGCTGGTGAGTCATGGAGTAGGCTCAGCATGGAAAGAGAAGAAAAAATATTGGCAGTATCCAGGAGAAGTAGAAGGTTTTGGACAAGCTTTTTTTTGTGTCCGAGGAACTCTATTGGGGTGACATTTTCTACATGACCACTCTTCCAGTCCATCTGAAGAAACCCAACTTATTTTCGAACCTCTCACTTCCCCTCCGGTTTTCTCCATCACAAATACACAATGATTAGAAGTACTTTTCTTGTAAGCTTGCTTTCGTATAAAAGATTCAATTTTTTTTCGTAGTGCCTGCTTTAATTTGTATAGGCTCTTATTTAACTTGCAAACAAAATTCTAATTTGCAGAACATATAAAGAATAATGCTTCATACCTCTAACCACTACTAGTGATTCTTTGATCAATTTATATTTTTCATCATCCCTATGATTATGATATTCATCATCATCAAGCTTTCTAGTTGATATCAAATTAAATCGAATATTAGGTGCATGCTTAATATCTTTTAGAAGTAGTGACGTTCCATTTTCAATTTCTAAATTAACTTTCCCTGCACCTATTACTTTGAACAGGCCATCTGTACCAAAGTCACCTGATATATAAAAAGTGAAAAATTTTCTTTTAAAAGTAACATGATAAGATACTTTATTATCGATAATCCAACTCGACTCATCATATACAGTATTCACATTATTATCATAGCATACAATTACAAGCTCATTTGACAACACTAATAACTTAATCATATTTGTTATGATCATTTTTTTTTTCACCATTATCATTTTTCTTTCCTCGTTTTAGCTGAAAACAGTTTTTCTTAATGTGACTCATCTTAACACGATAATGACATTCAATATTTTTTTACCATAATCTTGATTTACTTTTGTTCTTATCTTTATTTTTTGGGCCTTTACTCTAACTTATTTCTCTTTTCTTTGTAACGAGAATTTCTGAATTTGATAAAAAAATTCTGAGTTTTTCTTCTTATTTCGTCATTAAGATCCCGCTCTTAATAAAATGCATGATAACGATACAATCAAAAATTGAGTTATAGAGCAACATTCGAAAAGTCTCTTAAGTATCTAATAATGTACCAAACAATTATAAGTCATGTATCTCATCTTCAAATTTAATATTCATCGCTTAAAGTTGATTCAACAATCTTTGAAACTCATTCAAATAAATTGAAATCGATTGGTCATTTTTATATTTTAAATTCATAAGTTATTTAATTAAAAATATTTTATTGTTACCAATTTTTCTCGTATATAATGACACAAACTTATTCCACAAAGTTCTAATATATATTTTATTACTAATATGATTCAAAACATTATTATCTATAAACTGTCGAATGAACCCACACACAACTTTATATTCAAGAGTCCAATCAGAATCATTCATATTTTCGGGATTTAATTTACCAAACACCGATATGCTAACATTTTACGTATAATAAACCTTTCATCTTATCCTTCCAAACATAATAATTTATTTAATTTAAATTAACTATTCTATTTATACTTGATTTTATCATTCAATTAAATACAATATCAACTAGACTCTGATATCACTCTGTTAGAAAAAAATTATGTAATTCTTTTTTTAATTAAATCCATAAAATTTTATCATGAATCGTCCTTCAATTATAAAAAAAAATGCAAAGACTGTACACAAAAAATTTTCTGAATTTTTGATTGCACACCTTTATCGTTTTTTTTACCATCGTCTGTCTTTTTTTTTTTCTTTTGTTGGTTGCTATCTTTACTTCCTTACTTTTATCTATCTATCTATCTATCTATCTATCTATCTATATGTTGATTGTATTTTGAGTTAATAAAACCCACGGTTAGGTTGAAATATTGGATAAAGCCCAACAGATCATGTATCTGTTTGAAGCTGACACAAAAACAATTAACATAAATTAGTCTAAATTTCCTGAAAATGTTTCACAATGCAGTTCAATCCTTTATAAAATAAAAAATTATGTGCAACTTCAGTGCCGTCAGGTTTGATGTTTCAATATCAAGTAGAGCTGAATGGCACCAACAGTCCAGTTCACCGATCGTCCGGTCGGTAACAAGGCATTTTCTGAGGAGGCAACGGAATCTTTGATATTTTCCAGATTGTAGCATCGTACATCAAAACCTTATTAATTTTCGGAAGAAGGATTGCATGCATAGCTGAGACACCAGAATTTTCAGAGACTAGCCCCCATTGTCCATTATATCCTTTGCCATCATTCCCTCCGGAAATTCCTGAAGAGACGTTAGTATGCTTTCTTTCAATGCTCTCTTTCTCATCGCCTTCATGTTCATGTTGAAATCTGGAGAAAGGGTTAAAGAAAGGATTATGGAAGAATATATTTGTATTCCCGGAAATGAACAAAAGAGGAAGAATATAGAGAGCTCTAAATATGACCGCCATTGTAGAATCAATGGCTTTGATTGTATTCGCAATGTTCAAAGAAAAATTCTTCTGTGTTTTTATACTATTGTCTTGCTTCTAAATTTGTTGAAGAGTACCAAACTTTTTCTGTGTTCTTGATTGTGTGAGAAAATTGGATAGTTTTTATTGATTAGTAATAACAGCATGCAGTAATTGGCTAATTTTTGTTAAGAGAAGAAATCGGTTTGAAGATAGATAGTATTGACTAATGGTTAACAAATTTTAAGGAATGTGTCAACAACTTAATTCCTAGAAGTTGAAGACCTAAATACAGTAGATGACGTATATATTTGGAAAGTTTGTAGTGTGTTTAGAAGTGCTTTTAGTATTATTTTAAGAATTTTCAAATGATCAAAGGCGTTTTTTTGTTTGTTTATTTTAAATATAGCTAAAAGTGTTTTAAGAAGAAACATTTGATAAATACTGTTTTAAAAGAAATAATATAAATTACTTTTATAAAATATATTTGATAAACCAAGTTCTTAAGTATTATTTGAGCTATTATTTGTATTATTTTAGAATAATTTTGATTTATGTTTGCAATTAAGAATACATTAATTCAATTAACATGCATTCTTGGTTTTGAAGGTCTGTTTGAGCCTTCTTAGGAGATAAATATTAAGCATTTCGATGGGAAACTTAGAAGCAAAAATTCAGAGTTGATACTTGGAAACTAGAACAAGTTCGGTTCTAAAAGGCTGTGGGGTTCTCAGGGCCGGAGATGGGCAGGAATGCAACCGAAGGAGGAAACTGCCCAAGACCGGCTCGAGGTTCAGTGCCGAACTTGGCTTCGGTTATGCCCAAGCAGGAGAGAAGACCGATGCCAAAAGCCTCACGACTAGTGGCGGACGTTGTTTAGAGTTTAAAAAAAAAAAAAAAAGTTTCTCTTCTGCTTGAACTAGGATTCCTTTGGGTTTAAAGAAAACTATAAAAAGATGCTTATTTTCACAACTGAAGGGGGCGACAGCAAGCAAACAAGAAAACCAACAATACCCGCAAGAAAAAATTTCATCTTTTCTCTTTTAAATTTCTTAGAATTTAACTTGTAATTAATTCAATCTTATAGTTAAATTTTTTTGTTGAGTTTAAGGTTGTAACTTGACTATATATTATTTTTAAATGGTTTAATTTTAGAGTTTAATGTTGTAACATGATTATACGTTATTTTTAAATGATTTAATTTTAGTTTTAATTCTTTTAATTTATATGTTTTGATTTATTTTCTATATTATCATTATTACTATTTTTATAATTGATCATCGTAGGAATAATCTTATGGTTTATGTTAAATACTAATTGAAAAGTATAAATTGTGTAGTAAAAAAATAATTTATAATAAAAGTATATTATAATTATTTGTAATATTCCATAATATTAACTAAATATCTTAATGGATTTAGTCAATAATTAAAAAATCAATGGATAATTATTATTGATTAAATATAATATAGATATTCTGATAAAAAATTAATGTAATAATTGAGTTAATAACTATATAAAACCATACATTCATTGGATAATTCTTAGTAGGTGAACCGCAAAATTCTAACATTCCGGCTTATTGTTTCTAAATTAAAGTTGTTGTTTTAGGTAGTTTAAATTTCAAGTTTTTTAATGTGATTTTATTATAATTGATTGTTTGTTTTTTACATTCGAATGCTCTAAATTATAATTAAATTTTTATTACTATAAATTCAATACCTTAAAATTCATTCTAAATTTTATTACGACTGCTGACTCTGTGCATTTATAGATTTTTTCGATCAATATTTTTACTAGAAAGCATTTTTTGCCTAAACATTCCATCTCCAAATATTTTTTAATTTTTTTTCCAAAAGTATTATCGAAATATAATCCTATAAGTGAGTCTTGTAAAATATATTTCCATTTTTTTCATATATTGAATCCTATGCATCCACAAAGGAATTAAATACGATTATATTTGTGCCCTTTAAAATCCTTTACTTTTTCTTTCAAAAAAAAATCCTTTTACTTTTATCAGAGATACCAATCGTATTTAATGTCATATACTGTTATATATCACAAGTTTGATTTATTTTACTTATTTTTTTATTTATATAAAAATATAAATGACATTATTATATAAATTTTTATAAAATTTTGTATATATAATAATGTCTAGCAATACTCTTTTAGTTTATTGGAAAAATTTCAATAAAAGTCTATCCCAAAATTATTCTACTCAACTGGATAAGAGGATCATTTATTTAATAAAAAAAGGTTAGTGGTAGTGACCAATTTCAATTCAAAATTTAAAATTTCTAATATTTCTAATTGCCTTTTAAGGACCCATCTAATCTTGTCTATTGTATATTATTTTCATAGGAATTAACATTTTTAATCTGTTTTCAGATTTAAATATAATTATATTTTTATAAAATAAAAAATGGATAAATGATAATATCCCTTAAAAATATAAAATTTTCTTTGTTTTAGGACAAATATCCAAATCTTTATCTTGCCAATCTTTATAATTTCGTATTGTCCTATGTATTCTAGAGGTTTTTCCTCATATTTACTCAAGAAAAGATAGTAAAGAAATAAAGAAGGGAGCATCAAAGCGTCAAATTAAAAGTTTTTTTTTGTTTAAAAAAATTAAAACGACCTACTTTTGATTATTTGAAAGTGCTTAAAATACTATTAAAAGCACTTCCAAACACACCACAAAATTTCCAAAAATATACATTGGCCATTGTATTTAGGTCTTCAACTTCTAGAAATTAAGCTGAAGAACATTCCTTACAATTTGTTAACCACTAGTCAATACTATCTGTCTTCAAACTGATTTCTTCTCTTAACAAAAATTAGCAAATTATTGCATGCTGTTATTACTAATCAATAAAAACTATCCAATTTTGACCCACAATCATCAAGAACACAGCAAAAGTTTGCTACTCTTCAACATATTTAGAAGCAAGACAATATAGTATAAAAACACGGAAGAAGTTTTCTTTGAATATTGTGAATACAATCAAAGCCATTGATTCTACAATGGCAGTCATATTTAGAGCTCTCTCTATTCTTCCTCTCTTGTTCATTTCCGGGGATGCAAATATATTCTTCCGTAATCCTTTCTTTAACCCTTTCTACAGATTTCAACATGAACATGGAGGCAATGAGAAAGAGAGCTCTGAAAGAAAGCATACCAATGTTTCTTCAGGAATTTCTAGAGGAAATGCAGGCAAAGGATTTAATGGAAAATGGGAGCTAGTCTCTGAAAATTCCGGTGTCTCGGCCATGCATGCAATCCTTCTACCGAAAATTTAAAAGGTTTTGATGTACGATTCTACAATCTGGAAAATATCAAAGATTCTGTTGCCTCCTCACAAAATGCCTTGCCGAATTACGGACCGGATGACCGGTGAACTGGACTGTTGGTGCCATTCAGTTCTATTTGATATTGAAACATCGAACCTGACGGCATTGAAGGTGCACATAATTTTTTAATTTATAAAGAATTGAATTGCAATGAGAAACATTTTTGGGAAATTTAGACTATTTATGTTAATTGTTTTTGTGTCAGCTTCAAACAGATGCATGTTGCTCATCAGGAGGCCTCACTGTGGATGGAGACTTGGTTAGCGCAGGAGGTAATGGAGGAGGAGCAAATGCTGTGAGATATCTCTCCACATGTCCAACTTGTGACTGGAGAGAATACTCTACAGCGCTTGCAGATCCCAGATGGTACTCAACTCAGGTAACCTTACCGGACGGAGGATTCATCGTGGTGGGCGGACGAGGAGCATTTAGCTATGAATATATTCCACCAGAAGGAGAATCCAACATCCAATCCATCTTTCTCCCCTTGATAAAAGATACACACGATCAGCTCCGTGGAATCGACCGAGAGGTCTTCTTTACATTGGAGAATAGTTTATACACTTTTGTACACCTCTCTCCAGACGGAAACCTATTCATTTCCTCCCACAATCGCTCAATCTTGCTTGATCCTGCCTCAAACAAGGTTGTCCGAGAATTTCCTGTGCTCCCCGGCGGCTCCCGGAACTACCCGGCTTAAGGAATGTCGGCTCTTCTGCCGATAAAACTACACTCTGTATACCCAAAAGATGTCAATGCAGAGGTCTTGATTTGCGGGGGAGCAAAGTGGGACGCATTTTATCTTGCAGAGACAAAGGAACACTTCTTTACTGCATTGCAAGACTGCGGAAGAATCAGAATTACAGAGCACAATCCAACCCGGAAGATCGAAACAATGCCTTCACCTCGTGTAATGGGCGATAATGATTCTTCCCACTGGAGATTTGCTGATGCTTAATGGTGCAAAAACTGGAACAGCAGCCTGGAATGATGCGGAGGACTCAAATTTCGTGCCGATTTTATACAAGACTGATGCCGCAGAGCATGAACGATTTAAGGAATTGGCTGCAACAACGATTCCGAGAATGTACCTGTTGTATCCCAGACTTTGAACACAATCACCACAGCAAGAAGAACTTAAACTCACACAGAAAACAGAAATGATGAAAACTCCAGTAGAATAAAGGAAGAAGAAAAAAGGTTCAAGAATGCTTTTCAATTTATTCCATCCGAAAGTTACAGCTCTCTCAGTTATACAAGATTAAGTCTTTATATACACTATACAAGCTTCAGCCAGCTGTCTCCAAGAATAAAAGAATTCAAGAAACCAGAATAATCCAACGTACAACTTGCTGCATTATCTAACTCTCAACTTCAGCCCAATTAGAACTCAGCCCTTTGAAACATTGGATCACAAGCCCAACAATTCTCCACCTTGATCCCATATTTCAAACAACTACACAGCATTCTTCCTCTATTAGCAACTACACAAACAACATAACCATACACAGCAATACTACAACCTTTATTGAGTAGCATGCCATCATCACTAAGATATAACTTCTTTATACTGACTTACAATCTAACAAACACAACAACCTAAGACAGTGCAAGAGTTTAGTGACAGGTATAACTTTAGTTAACCTATCAGTAGTATTTACAGAAGTATGCACCTTAAATACTTTGAGCTTTCCTTCCTCAAGTATTTTCCTAATGAAATGCATCATCACATCAATGTCTTTAATCCTCTCATGATAGGATTGATATTTGAACAATTGAATGGCTCCTTAATTGTCACACAGCACCTCAGTAGTTGGACCTTCCATGTGCAGCTCAATGATCATTTCCTGCAAACATAATGCTTTTTTTATGGTTTCCACAACTGCCACATACTCAGCCTCAGTAGTTGACAAGGCCATAATATGCCGAAGTGAAGATTTTCAGTTGACAGTGCATCCTTTGAACTGAAATGCATAACCTATTACTGACCTTCTCTTATCTAAATCTGCTATATAATCAACATCCACAAACCCTCTCAATAATTCTGCTTCTTTAACATTTTTTCCACAAACTAAACACCAGTCCAAGCTCCCTTTAAGATATCTTATAATCCATTTTACTGCTTTCCAATGATAGCTTCCAGGATTATCCAAAAACCTATTGATTATACTGACAGCAAAGGCTATGTCTGGCCGAGTGCATACCATGCCATACATAAGGCATCCCACTACACTTGCATAAGGTATCTTCCTCATCTCCTCAACTTCAGCTTCTGATTTTGGTGATTGCTCCTTTGACAGCTTGAAATGAGCAGTCAAAGGAACTCTTACTGCCTTTACTTCATCCATCTGGAATTTCTTCAATACCTTGGTCAGATACTTCTCTTGTGTGAGCAGAATTATGTCACTGGTTCTGTATCTAATAATGTCTATACCAAGAATCCTCTTTACAGGTCCCAGATCCTTCATTTCAAATTCAACACCTAACAGCCTCTTCAGTTCCTGCAGTCAGCTCATGTATTTCCTACCAACAGCATGCCATCAATATAAATTAATAAGAATACCATGTTGGCTATCTCATCTCCTTAAAAATACACACAATGATCATAACAACTTCTGCTGTAGCCAATCCTCTTTATGTGTTGATCAAGCCTCAAGTTCCACTGCCTTGATGACTGCTTGAGAACATAAAGATATTTTCTCAACAAACACACCTTATCAACTTCATGTTTGTTCTTGAACCCTTCTGGTTGCTTCATGAAAATCTCCTCATCTAGGTTTTCATACAAAAAGGCTGTCTTAACATCCATTTGCTCCAACTCCAATCCATAAACAGCAACAATAGCCAATAACAACCTGATGGATGCATGTCTGACCATAGGAGAGAAAACTTATGTGTAATTCACACCCTCTTTCTATGTAAAGCCCTTTACTACAAGTCTTGCCTTGTGTCTCACCTTCCCGTCAGCTTCTTCCTTCTTCTTAAACAGCCATTTGTGGTCAACCACTCTCCTGCCTTCTAGTTTAGCCACTAAATTCCATGTCTGATTTTTCTTTAAGGAAGTCATTTCATCACACATTGTTGTATGCCATTCTTCAGCTTCTGGCCCTTGCAAGGCTTCCTTGACAGTTCTTGGTTCAGATGAATCCACATTCTCAGCTACCATAAGTGCATATGTTATTATATTAGCATATCCAAACCTGCTGGGTAGTTTAACTATTCTTTTCTCCCTGTCCCTCACCAGGTTGTAATCAGAATTCTATATCTGTAATCTGTCAGCTTGATTCTCAGGTGTTACTCGATCACCTTCATTAACATCTATCACATCATGTTTGTCTTGTTCAGCAGGTTCAGTGATTGCATCTGAATCAGTCTCCACCTTAAACTGAACCCTCCTACCACTCGAACTTGTGATGAGATCTGAAGTCCTTTATTTACTGCAGGTGGTAGTTCTTTCTTCTAAAAATTTCATATCCCTACTAACTACACATTTTTCTTCCCTTCCATTATGGCATCATATTTTTCTTCCCTTCCATTATGGCATCATAACTTTTAGCCCTTGACACCTTCAGGCTACCCCACAAAAATTCCTTTTACTGCGCTAACTTCTAGTTTTCCTTATCTTAAATGAGCATAGGCTGTACAGCCAAACACTCTAAGATGATCTAAGTTGGGAGGAGTACCAGTCTATGCTTCTTCAGGGGTTTTATTGTTAAATGCTGATAAGGTAAGTTTATTTATCAAGTATACAGCAGTGTTAACTACTTCAGCCCAGAAATGCTTTGATAAAATCTGCACATAACAGTATTGCTCTCACCTTTTCAAGAATGGTTTGGTTCACTCTCTCTACTACCCCATTCTGTTGAGGGGTATATGTTACTGTTCTATGCCTAACAATGCCACATTCCTTACAGAATTTATCAAACATGGAATTATAGAATTCTGTGTCATTATCTGTCCTTAGTGCTCTCACATATTTTCCATTCTGTTTTTCTACCATTTTCTTCCACTCAACAAACTTATTAAAGGTTTGATCCTTACTCTTTAGAGCATACACCCGGAGTTTCTTAAAAAAATCATCAATAATGGTTAAAAAGAATCTAGCCCCTCCTAGAGATGTAACCTAAGCTGGTCTCTAGAGGTCTGAGTGTATATACTCCAACACCTTAGTAGATAAGTGTTTCCCTCGTTCAAAGTTAGTTCTATGTAGTTTTTCATAAACACAACACTCACAAAACTTAATCTCAGTACTTATCAAGTCTCCCAATAGCCCTTGTTTCTTTAAACTCAAGAGACTCTTCTCACCAAAGTGTCCAAGCCTATGATGCCAAAACATAAGGTTATCATTCTGTCTTGAGTACCTAGCATTTATATCCCTTACTATTAACTCTCCCCATAGGACATACACACCATTCTTTCTACTAGCCTTCATAAGAATCAAAGACCCTTTACCCACCTTTAATACCCCGTTTTCTGCTCTAAATATGCAACCCACAGATTCAAGCATACCTAGAGACACAAGATTTCTTTTTTAAGCCTGGTATTAATCGTACACCTTGCAATTCAATTAAGGTACCATTCTTCATTCTCAGTCTCACAGTACCTACCCCTTTGATATCACAGGTCATATTATTTTCTAAGATAACCTTATCAGATTCTTACTTTGTTAGGCTTGAGAAGAAAGATTCATTCGGGCACATGTGGAATGTGCAGCCTGAGTCAAGAACCTACTCCTCTGGCTTTACCTTTTCTTCTTGATCATCCATCAGTACAAAAACATCCTGGAAGTTTGCTTCTGGTATCCTCCAGTTTCTAATTTCTATCCAGGTGTCTTGGGAGCCTTCTCTTGCTGTCTATCAGGACAGTTTCTTTTTAAATGTCTCTCCTTATGATAGTGGAAACATCTTAACACCTTTTCCCTTGATCTTGATCTGTACTATTCTTGCCTTTGAGTTCTCTTTTCTCAGACCTTCCCCTCACGTTCAGATTTTCTCCTGAGTTACTGCCATCCTTTTGTTGGTTTCTTCTGTTTAATTTTTTGGAGTTAAGAGAGTTCTTTACATCCACCATTGACAGTGAAGACCTCCTATATAGAAGGGTGTCAATGAAATGTTCATATGATAAAGGCAGGGAAGTTAATATAATAAGAGCTTAATCCCCATCATCAACTTGAACATCCACTGTCTCCAGATCAAGTATCAGCTTGTTGAACCTGTCCAAATGTGCCTCTACCGAGCCCCCTTCCTCTAAGTATAATGAGAACATTTGTTTCTTTAGGTATAGTCTCTTTGCAGTGGACTTATGCTGGTACCTTTCCTCCAATTTAGTCCAAATACCTCTGACTGTTGTCTCCTTAATAACCTCTCTCAATACCTTATCAAATAGTGAAAGAATTAAAGCACTCCTTGCCCTTTGGATCTCTATGAATTCTTGCTCAATAAATGCTCTCCCTTCTGCTCTAATTTAGTCTTCTTCAAAAGCATAGTCAAGCTCTTTATTCTCCAAGAAAGCTTTTATTTTTAATTTCCAGAAAGAGAAATCATTATCACCCGTAAATTTTTCTATGCTAAACTTGGTTGACACCATTGTTTTCACAATGCTACTTCCTCTGATCGTCTTCCTCCTACTGCCCTTCTTTCAATTGTCTGTTATCAATTTCCTCTTACTGTGACAAAATTTTGATATCATCTTTTGTATCCCAGACTTTGAATACAACCACCACAGCAAGAAGAACTTAAACTCACACAGAAAACAGAAATGATGAAAACTCCAATAGAATCACGGAAGAAGAAAAAAGGTTCAAGAATGCTTTTCTATTTATTCCATCCGAAAGTTACAGCCCTCTCAGTTATACAAGATTAAGTCTTGATATACACTATACAAGCTTCAGCCAGCTGTCTCCAAGAATCAAGAAACCAGAATAATCCAACTTACAACTTGCTGCATTCTGGTGTCTAACTCCCTTCTCTTTCCTGTTTTTTTCCCGCCAGCATACAACTCTCAATTTCAGCCCAATTAGAACTCAGCCCTTTGAAACATTGGATCACAAGCCCAACAGTACCATTCATCATCTGTGTTATTTCCTGACGGAAAAATTCTTGTTGCAGGCAGCAACACTAATGATGGATACTTATTCAATGTGAAGTACCCAACAGAGCTTAGAGTTGAGAATTTCTATTTTGATCCATCACTGGCTACGCTGGGACAACAGATAATAGTCGAGTCTTCCGATAAGCTGATCAACTACGGTAAGAAGGTGGTGGTGAGGTTTAGATCAAACGAGTCGAGACTAAACAAGGATGATCTTCAGGTTACAATATACTCGCCGGCTTTCACTACTCATGGTATTTCAAAGAATCAGAGGCTGATTGTTTTAAATTTGGTTCAAGTAATTAACAACATTTGGCCAGGAATTCATAGCATTATATGTGAAACACCATCATCTGGTGCAGTTGCACCTCCCGGGTATTATCTTCTCTATGTAGTTTATAAAGGAGTTCCGAGCATCGCCATGTGGGTTCAGATCAAGTAGATCCAGCTATACTGTTTATGCCTGTATTTATTTCTTCTTTTGTACTATTCTGCTCTGTAACACTCAAGGGCAGGGCAGATACTCTTTGTTTCATGGGGAGCCTAGGATATTATTAATGGGAATGATTCATTTCAAATATTTTTGGTTTACTTTGTAAACCAAAGTATTTAATTAACTAATTATTATTAATGGCATATGTTTCTTTCAACCGTGATATATTCGTAAAACAAACTCTCTCTGTTTCGCTTAATATAATTTACATTAAGGCATGAGCATAACTTGTCATATACTTTTTTTGCCTAAGAACTTATTTCTTATTTTCGTTAGTACCCAGTTTTCAGACTGCTCTCTTATCAGAGATTTGTACTATATCCTGCAGTTTTCATCATCCGAATCAGCTAATCCAGGTTTTGGTTATGTTGTATTCTCAGTAGATCCAGACAAGGTTTTTCGTGAAGCTTACGAGTAAAATGGCCTTCGAGGTATCCTTCGACTGTGATTGTTCTAAATAATGGAGGTGTTTTCTCTGATATCAAACTGGAAGCTGGGTGTACTTCACAATCGTATTGTGGGTTATAGAATGTAGCAATGGGCAGCCTTTCTTGTGCAGAGAGTACTGTTGCACGATGCTCAATGTTACGATATCTCCCATAGCTTATAATCTGTCATGGAAATTCACAAAAAAGCACATGAGCTAGCTCATGCTCTTTTCTCAATTGGTAAACTGCTATGGTTCACTAAATCAATTCTCAAACTTCAGATTCAAATAGAATCATGTTTGTCAACTATGCAGCATTAAGATCTTTACAGGGGCATTTTTCATATAGCGATCGAGATAAATGGAATTGTTATTTCGTCCAACATATATCCAATGTTGACAATGAAAGCACTTGGGAATACTGGTTCAACAGGAATCC
Organism: Trichilia minutiflora; assembly: GCA_035590515.1. NCBI lineage: Eukaryota > Viridiplantae > Streptophyta > Magnoliopsida > Sapindales > Meliaceae > Trichilia > Trichilia minutiflora. The sequence goes on along the minus strand of JAVXUL010000008.1, from coordinate 16,133,091 downwards.
ATTTTCCTTCTTTCTTTATCTGGAGACCTACTTCATTGACTTGTAGGAGAATGGTTAGCCAGATGCATCAGATTGAGGGGTGAGGCCTGTAACTTTTCAGGCTGTGGACATGTGAGGGTAACAGTTCATCCTCATTGATTGCAGACCATTTTCAAAGAAATCTCTCGTTTCTTCATCCTTGATGTTTATATCTTTTGCCATTTTCAACATCTGTCTCAGAGCTAGAGTTTGCAATTCCGTTGAGTAAACCTCGGAAGGTGTCTTTACAAGACAAAAAAGTCAATTAGGAGCATTGATTTTATTTTTCTCCAGTGTCTAAACACAGGGCATAGAAAATATGTTCATGTCTGCACACAGTGTAGAAACATTCCACAAAAAGATGGTTAGATGTAGAAAACCTGAGGGGAAGTGGGAGGTTCAGAAATAAGTTGTGTTTATGGACTGGGAGAGTGATCATGAAGAAATTGTCACCCAAATCAAGCTTTTGTTCCTCAGACACAGCAAAAGCTTGTCCGAAACCTTCTACTTCTCCTGGATACTGCCAATATTTTTTCTTCTATTCCATGCTCAGATCGATGAATTCTTGAATCTCTTTCTTTATTTTGTCCAGAAATGATGAGCCTACTCCATGACGCACCAGCTAAAATAACACAGAAAACAAATAACAGCTAGGATGTTGACAGGACTGTACTAAATTTGTACTCGTGTTTCATTGAACAGCTTGTTTGACTGATTTAGGGACAAAATCTACTGCAAGAGATGAATACAAGCTGATGTTTCATTACACTATGCTAAGAACTGTAATATGATCAATTGTTCAAGTTTATGAAGTGTGTGTGTGCTGAGTTCACGTGAGCTAGCTGCTGGAATTTAATATGTGCAGAATTGTTAGTAGATGAGTCAGCAAGAA
>JAVXUL010000008.1:16119255-16132081 GCA_035590515.1 Trichilia minutiflora | reverse complement strand
TGTCTTGGGGATTGTTTGAGTCCATACAAGGATTTCAGCAACAAGCACACATGATCTGAGTTCTTCTTATCTTCAAAACCCTCTGGTTGTGCCATGTAAAGTTGTTCTTCAAGTACTCCATATAGGAAGGCTGTCTTGACATCCAATTGGTCCAGCTCCAAGTCTTAAACTGCCACATGAGCTAGCAAAAGTATGATGGATGCGTGTCTCACCACTAGAGAGAAGATTTTAGTGTAGTCCACACCCTCCTTTTGTGTAAATCCATTTGCTACTAGCCTGGCCTTGAACCTCACCCTCTCAGCTCTTGTCTCATCAGGTTTCCTTTTAAATAACCATTTGCATCCTATAATCTTCCTGTTCTGTGGTTTAGGGACTAGTCTCCAAGTGTTGTTTTTCAGTAATGAATGCATCTCATCCTCCATTGCATGTCTCCATTGCACTTTATTCTTACTGCTCAGTGCTTCTTTCACACTCACAGAGTCATCTGCAACTTCCTCACCAGAAACATTAAGAGCATATGTAATAAGATCAGCATATCCATACCTTTCTGGTGGTTTAGTTGGCCTTCTTACCCTATCTCTTGTAAGTCTATAGTTGTCCAGATTCGGGTGTTGATCCAACTTCTCATTGAGTTCTTCATCCTCTGAGTGCTGCTTTGAATTTTTCTGAGAAGACTCCACCTCAAACTGGACAACTTCCTTCTACTTGTTCTGGTCTCCAGCTTTTATCACCTTTTGTTCTTCCTTGTACATCATTATATCATCTTCTCTAAACACCACATCTCTGCTTATGATGGTTTTTTGAGAATTCCCATCATAATACCTGACTTTATACTCCTTTGTTCCTTCAGGATACCCAACAAACACTCCCTTTAATGCTCTTGCATCTAGCTTCTTTTGTTTGTTGAGGACAAAAGTTGTGCATCCAAAGATTCTGAGATGATCCAAGTTTGGTGGCTGTCCTGACCAAATTTCTTTTGGTGTCTTGAAGCTCAAGGCTGTTGCAGAACTTCTATTCACCAGGTACACTGTTGTTATAACTGCTTCTGCCCAATATAAGTTTGCAAGACATGCATTTGATAATATGCATCTGACTCTCTCCATCAGGGTTCTGTTAAGCCTTTCTGTAAGCCCATTTTGCTAAGGTGTGTACTTAACTGTCCTATGCCTCAAGATCCCATGTGCTTTACAAAAATTATCAAAGTCAAGATTACAATATTCAAGGCCATTATCTATTCTCAGCACCTTGATTCTCTTGTCTTTCTGATTTTCTACTAAACCTTTTTAGGTTTTAAACTCTTTCAGAACCAAATCATTGGATCTTAAAACCTTTATCCAAACTTTTTTACTAAAGTCATCCAAGAATGTCACAAAGTACCTTGCACCACCAAGTGAACACACTTGTACAGGTCCCCACAAGTTTGAATGGTTATAGTCTAGTATGCTTTCTGTCCTATGCATTCCTATGTCAAACTTTAATCTATGATGTTTATCATACATGCAGGACTCACAAAAGTCAAGTGCCTTGCCATCTAAACTACCCAACAGCCCCTGTTTCTTGAGTTTTAGCAATCCTTTCTCACCGAGATGCCCAAGTGTCTTATGCCACAACTTTAGTTTATCTGTTTAGTAGAAACTATATTAGACTCCCCAGGTTCTGCCTTCTCATTCAAGACATACAACCCGTTTTTCTTTGTCCCTTTCAATACCACTAATGCTTCCCTTCACTTTTGAATTGATAGCCTAGTTCATCTAAGGTTCTTAGGGAGATCAAGTTCCTTTTAAGTTCAGGAACATACCTGACTTGTTGCAGGATCTTGTGGGTTCCATCATATAATTTCAAGCTGACTCTACCAATCCCTTGTACTCTACAAGCTTCATCATTGCCCATTAGAACCTTTCCTCCATCAGAAGCTTTAAAGGAGTTGAATAAGCTTTTGTCTGGGTACATGTGGGAGCTACAACCTAAGTCTAACACCCAGTCTCCTTCAAGACTGTTATCTGTTACTATCAATAGAAATGCCTCCTTATAATCTACCTGCGAAGCCACTGCTGCATCAGCACCTTTCTCTACAATCTTTTCTCCTTTCTTGCATCTTCTATCAGAGAAATCTCGTTTGAAATGCCCCTCCTTGTGACAGTGAAAGCATTTCAATTTCTTTCCCCTAGATCTTGATCTTTCTTCAGTCTTCCATCTCACATTTCTTTTTTCTGTTCTTCCTCGAGCCATTAAGCTTTCTGCAATCCTTGATTCTTTCTCATCTATTCTTCTTGTTAGTTCTTTAGAGTTCAATGAAGCCTTCACATTATCCATGGATAGGATTGATCTTTCATACAGTAGAGTATCTATAAAGTGCTCATAAGACTTTGGTAAAAAGGTAAGCACAATTAATGCTTGATCCTCATCTGCTATCTTGAAGTCTATAGTCTCCAGGTTCAAGATTAATTTATTGAATTCATCCAGATGTTCTTTAATGGATCCTCTTTCATCTAAGTGAAATGCTTACAGCCTCTTCTTCATGTACAACCTGTCTGCATTTGATTTGGTCATGTATCTTGCTTTCAGCTTGGACCAAATTCCTAGGGCAGTGGACTCTTTTGACTCCTCTCAAAGCACATCATCTCCAAGTGACAGTACAACTGCACTATATGCTTTTCTGATGATCTCCTTCTTCTCTGAGTTAGTTAAGGTTTCTGACATTTGGTCTTCCTCCATTAAAACTTCCTCCAGTCTTTCATACACCAAGAAAGCCCTCATTTTGATTTTCAAGAAGCTGAAATCATTAACCCCTGTAACTTTCTCAATGGAGAATTTAGAAGAGGACACCATAGTTTCTAGTTTTTAGTGGCTCTGATACCAATTGTTGATGATTCCTAACCCCAACTCCAAGAAACCAGCACCACAACACATTATCTTTAACCTACAAATTCTAGAATTCTGCTCCACAAACACACCAGCAAGTTCATGATTGAAACCAGACAATGAATAAATGAATTATGAAAAACTGAAACCAAGGAAGAATACACTGAGATGAGTATTTTTCTCAGAAAAGAAAAAGAATTCAGAAGAAAAAGAAACTTTTATTCATCAAGGTTTTTAAGAAATGTTAACACAATGACCATCCCCTCTACCCGAGAATGATAGCTCTTTATATACACTCAAGCTACTGTCATTTTTGGTTTGATCCCATCTTTACCACACTTTACAAATCTTGGTAACTGTCGTTAATAGAAAGAATCTCTAGCACCAGCTCCAGCTCCTCACTTGCTAGCTCAGCTAACAGAATTACCTAACTCTAGTCAAGTTGCTTCAGCTCCTACCAAGTTGCTTCAGAATCTTCTATTCAACTTGCTGTGCATTTTAAATCACTACACAACACATGATATAGTTTATTTATGGTAGAGAAGTTGTTTCTCTGAGCTGTTGTCAAAATCAAAGTTGAAAATGAAAGAATACTCAACATCAATCACAAAGGGAAACATTATCTTGGAGACAAAGATGAAAAGAAAGCCTTAGTCTCATTTGAAGAAAGAACAACATCTAATTAAAGATGATAAACTTAGCGCTTGTTGGGAGGCAACCCAATGATTTATTTAAACTTAAGTTGATATTAAGTTTTTGTTATGATAAATTTATTTTTGAATTATGTTTAGATTCAAAGATGTCAAGAGATTAAAAAGTTAAACAAACAAAATCATCTTGTGCAACAAACATCTAAAGACCAGGATAACAAGATTAAGGAAACGAGACTTGCTCTCGTCTTTTAAATATGATTTTCTTTTCTTTCCTAGTGTATTTATTATTATTTAGAGCTTTGAGGATAATATTCAATTTGAGTTTGGAGAGATGAGATATATTTGAGTTGTTACGTTACTTGATTTGAGTGTTGACCTTGGTAACTTTGCAAGTAAAAATTTAAAATTTTCTGTTTAGGACATCTTAGACATTGCTATTATAGTATAGGTATTTGTTTATTTTGTGATTAATTTATGGTTATGTAAATCCATGTATGAATGAATGTATGTGTTTGTCAATGAGAATTTTTGATAAAGGAAAAGAAATACGAATCAATGCGTTGATATTGAACTTAGATTAAATGAGTTGAAATATGAAATAGACTTGTGTTAATAGTTTTGAAAAATTAATATGTATGCTTAGAAGAATTTGAATGAATTTAGAGTTTGACCAAGTTGATTATGAAACCCAAACTTGTAAATGTCTTGTTCTTATAAAAATAACTGTTGGATGTAAAATCTTGAGCTAACACAAAAAAAATTAAAAAATTAAAAAATAAAATACTAAAACTACTCTAATGTATCGAGGTCTTAGTAATTGAAGGGTAACCATGAAATGTCGTCAATCGTGTAAAATGATCCTTAAAATAAGAATATACAAAGCAGCTTATGTATCTAAAAGATTGGTAACCGAAGGTTGATTGTGAAACGTCATCAATTCTATAAAAAAAATCGATTATGATACAAGTAAGGATAAAGGAGTATAATTAATAAAATAAAATACTCAAGTAAATGTTTAGCCATAATCTCTTTTAAAATGACAATTGTGAGTAAGAGTGGAGTGAAAAACGATTAGATTTATTTTTATTCTTCAAAGGTGTGTGGTTATAAGAAAATACAAAGGGTTGATGCAAGTATAATAGATCATGGATACTTTATTAAGTCTTTAAGTTTAGTGTCAATGTATAGAGCTGTGGTTCATGACTTTTATCAATGATGCATATTGAGTTTGTATTTATATGATTGATTTTTGTGAGTATTTTAATTTTTGTGTGATTGAATGTTAATTTGTTGCATGTGCGTGTGCATTATAGTGTGTGATTAGGTTAGGATTGAGATTTTAAGAGTAGATCTTTTAGAAACTTTCACGAAACTTCACTCATTTACTAAGAGAATCTTAAGGGTTTAAAAAGCTTATTGCATAGGATACATGTAACCATAAGTTATACAAAAATGATTTAAGATTAGGTTTTAATTCTTCTTTTAAGTTAGTTTTGCTCGGAACTAATAAAATTCAAGTTTAGGAGCATTTGATTAGTCAAATTTTATTAATGTTTTCTAACTTAGATTTTGTTTATTTTTGAGTTATTATACGTTGTTTTTATGATTATTTTGTGTTTTTGTGATATAGGGCTAATTTTTGAAGAAAATATCTAAGTGTGCAAATAAGTGTCATTTTGTATAGTTTTTGTAAAATGGATATATCTTTCAATAAAATAATTAGATTTTGATTATTCAAGCTTTGTTGAAAAGAGAACTCAAAAATCTAAAACTATTATGAAGACATTGAGTTCATTTGAAAACGTTAAAAGCTTGAAAATTGACTGCAAACACATCAGATAGGTTATATCATACAGAAGCATTCTAGCAGCTACCAAGTAGCTGCACCACTCTAGGTCAATTTCTAGCCTCATGAGACAAAAACCTAGTGCTGTAGCTAGGCAGTACCATCAATTTTATGGAAAATTTATGTGAGCATTATTTTTTTATTTCAACTTTTCCTTTTAAGGCTTGGTTTTACATTCTATAAAAAGGCTCTTATTCTAGGGTTTAAGAAGGATGAAAAATCACTCAACCAAAGCTGAAAAAACGTATAAAGACAAAGAAAAAATACCAAACAAGATTAGCTTTCAAGAATACAAAGGGATTCCAAAATCAAAAATGAAGAAATTAAGTTCTATCTGTCTTCTTCTTGTTATTTCTTGGTTATTTAATTTAATGTCTGCAACCATGATTTAAGGATATTTATTATTGATTTCTTGCAAGCCATGTTAGGCTAATTTATTTTTTCTAGAGAATTGATGTAGTCTTAGGTGTAGATGATATTTAAATGCTATTTTTTGTTTATGAATGATAATTTGAGTTTTTGTTATTTGATTTTTCAATGTGTAATGCTTTAATCTCATAGGGATATGGATTAATGATTTAAATTCTAAATTTTTGTCTCAAGAGTGTGAGTTGAAGGTGGACAGTGGATTAATCAACCAAATTATATGATTAGTTGGGAGACGGTTAGTAATTTGGAGACCATAGGGATTGAATTTGGGTTTAAAGCATTTTTAAGTATAAATTATAATAGGGATATTCAATTATGCTTAAAATATAATCAACTCACCTTAAAATTCGGTTTATAACTTCACTCAATACATAGGATTAACTAGCATTGAAACTGATTTCTAATTAGATGAATCAATTCTCTAGGCTCATATTCTTTAAATTTTCGAGTTTACTTGAGTGTGTTTTATCGTTAATTTAGTTTATTATTTTTATTCTTGATTAGTTTAGTTTAATTCCTTTTAAATTGGTTTTCTAGATAAAATTAGCTTTACTTTTAGATTGGTTTTCTATATAAAATTAACTTTAGTTTCATTATAGACATCAATAGGATTACATGTTTCCTGTGGATACGATACTCTACTTACTGTAAGATTATAACTTAATCTTGTACACTTGTGGGTAAATTTTGTACGTTAGTTTTAGTGTGGACAATACATTATTTATGATTCATTATTTCTTTGATTATATTTGAAAAACAGTTTTCTAACTATTAATCTATAATAATATTCTAATGACATGACTGTCATATCATTTGCACTAATATTATCTCATTATATTCATCAAAGATATTAGTGTATCTACTATACAATGTTGGTGCTTAATTGATACTATATATGTAAGAAATATTTTAGATATTTTAATTATCTAAGTATTTATATATATACTCCATTCATTAGTATGATTAGAAAGAGAAAGTAGTATACACATACGAATAGAAATAATTTTTTTATTAATATATATGTACGGTACATATATACAGTGATATAATTTAAAATATCTTGAAACTAACAATACGAATGAATTTTAGGGTATAGTATACTAACAGTTAATTTGGAATTTACATAGAAGTGGATTGGCCACACACTTAGGCCAGGATAAGACATTTGAGGCTTTAAAAAAAAGACACTATTGAACTATGTTGAGATGAAATGTGGAGTATTTCATCAAGCAATGACATGTTTGTCAAGTCTTAAAGCGGCAAACGTAAAATACGGGGTTGTACATGCCATTACCAATTTCAGAGGGTATTCAGAAGGACCTTTCTATGGATTTCATACTTGCTCTTCCTCGCACACAGTGGGGTATGAATTCAATATTTATGGTAGTGGAAAGATTCTCAAAAATGACACATTTTATCTCATGCCAAAAGACAACGGATGCTAGTAGTGTTATTAGACTATTCTTTTGAGAGATTGTTCGATTACATAGGGTGTCTAAGTCCATTATGTCTAACCTTGACAAATGATTCTTTTGGTGACGTTGTGGAAGTTATTAGATGTATCACTCAAGTTTAGTAGTATAACACATCCACAAACCAATGGATAAAAGAAGTCTATAAATAGAACTTTAGAGAATATGATTCAGAGTATTTATGGAGACTAAGCAAGACAATAGGACTTTGCACTTGCCTAAACTGGATTTGCCTACAATAATGTAGTTTATAATGCCACCGGGAGATCATCATTTTTGGTATTTTAGCAAAAAGCCCTAAGACATATCATTGATTTAGCTCAACTACTAAGAGGACATCATAGGCGTATTACAGCACAACACATGATTGAGGATGTCCAAAAGGTTTCAAGGAAGGTTAAAGAGAGGTTAGAAGCATAAAATGCTAAATTTAAGAAGGCCGCTGACAAACACAAGAAGGTAAGAGTATTTGAAGAATGAGACATGGTGATAATTTTCTTATCGAAGAAAAGGTTTTCGATGGACAACTATAATAAGCTTCAACCAAATAAGTATGTGCCATACTAAGTGTTGAAGAGGATTAATGATAATGCATATGTGGTAGACCTTCCCGACACCATGGGTATTTCTCACATCTTCAATGTAGCCCTTCTACTTTTATATTATGATACTTAGAAAAAGATCTATCTAGAGGGTAATGCTAGCTTGAAGATGAATTCTTTCTAAGTGGAAGAGACTGACGTGGACGTTGCATAGAGGTATAATTCAAGAGAGGCTAAAAACATGCAATTAAACGCAAAAAGCAAGGAAGGCAGGACACATGTAAAGAAGAATTCGATCGACCAAATTTTCTAATTCGATCAATCAAATTTTGGCATTAAAGAGACAAAGAGAAGCCATATAAATTCAGTCAACTAATATCATATTCAATCGACCGAAACTTGCCCTAGATTTTTCATAGAGCCCCCAAACAATTATGATTGATCGAACCAGGAATTTTTGTCGACCAAAAATATTTTTTTGATCAATCGAATTCTCATATTTGGTGAACCAAATAAGACAAAAAAATAACTATTTCCCCCTTATTTTCATTTATTTGTTATATTTATTGTTTTGAAACTTAAGAACATTATTATAATTACGTATAGCCCTAGAATCCCCAAATTCTAGGGTTTATATTTAGAATTTATATCCTTATTTAATTCTTTGTAGATTCTAAAATCTTTTGAGTTGCAATCTTATATTAAACTCAATTTTAAACATGTTATATGCTGCACCAGCCTCAAGAACCCCATCATGCTCAATCATCAGTCCAGAAGAGTTATACCTAGCATTTGATAGAGGAGGATTAACTACCATCGAGCTCTTCTTCAGATAGGTTGGAGAGAGAGCAGATCTGGGTGGAGATGATGCCTTGGGTTTCGGAGACATCCTCTCTTGGTTGGTGTGGTCTTCATCCATAGAAATTTCTAAGGTTTTCACATAAAATACAACATAAACAGTGCAATGATTTCTCCCTTATTTTCTCTCTAGAATTTGAAAGTCTGGATTGTTTTACTTGTTAGGTAGTAACAAGAGACTGCTTCTTTGACAAATGAATTATAAGTAACGTTAATAAATAAATTACTATATTTTGTAATAATACACCCACAAACTTAAGTTGTGATACAAATTTATTATTCCAATTAGCAAAAGAAATAATGTACTTTTCTTCTTTTAATTAGTGTTATGGTTCTTGAACCATCAACGATATTAAACTTATTAGCTCTAATGGTTACAAAAAAAATTGAAACTTCAGTAAATCGTCCTATTTCTACTAATTTAAGGCAACTTTCAATCATCTTTTGGAACAATAACATCAAAATCACTAACTGTCCACTCTGCAACTTGATTTTCACTAACATATACTTCAGTTCCCAAGTCAATTGATGTCCAATGTCTCTGCACAGGTTTAGAACACGGATCCTGATAGAAATAAAGTGACTGAGACAATCTCCCGACATCAAGCTCCCAAGTTCTGGGATCTCCAATCCAACCTTCACCCTTCTTTGTCGGATACCCGTAATCGGCCCAAACAGGATGGGGAAGAATCTGTAGGATTTCCTGCGGTTGCGGATTGCTATATTCGTCACAGTGGTTAAATGGTTCTTCAAGATAGTCAGCATTTCCTGGAGAACAGTAAACATGATAAGCATCATACGGGAAACTTTGCGTATCGTTTCGATGAACTTGGGTGCCGTTTGGAAATGTATGATAAGGTGGACACAGGCGGAGATTTTCAGGATTGCACCAGGATTCTGCTTCAGGATTTATGATCATCTCGCTGTATCGAGTAACGTCTGTTGTGACATCCCCATCGCAGGGCTTTCCATTGTTCTTCCAACAGCTTCCGATGTCCATGAGGTAGAATTGGCTATTTGGACCTCCTCCTTGCTTTATGTCCAATGTAAACTTCACCTTGAAATTAGGTGAGGTGGGAATCTGTAATTTTTTCAGGAAATAAAAATTAAAACGATGATGGTATGTTAATGATAGTGTTAATCATTAAATTACCGGTTAATTCAGGTAACTTACTATTTTCATCATCCCTCTTGTTTGATAATGGTAGCCACCTGAGAATCCTGCTGTGGCATCAGACCTCAGGTAGAGCATCAACCATGGATATTTGTTTGAAGTCTTCAGCAAATGATGAAAAACCCAGCTTCCTTTTCCAAGCTGCTTCTTCCAAATAACTCTAAAATAAGAAGTCCCATTTTCAGGAACTACTCCTTGGGTAATGTTAGTATCCAAATCCCATGTCCCGTAAAAACTTCCCATCAGGATATCTCTATTTTCCTCATGCAGACTGGTATAATCATGGTACATCAATGGCATGTTCATACAGCCATCGCCGAAGCACGGAAACCGAGATTCTGGTGGAAATGGCCCTACTTTGTGGCCATTGTAAGGGCATCTTGATGCATATGTATCAGTGTTTCCATTCTTAAGCATTATCATCCAAAAATGCCAGGGTCTTGGATTGTCATTCACCAGGCATTTTTTACCCAAATAGATTTCTTTCTTAGCAGCATATTTATCAACACTGGATGTCTTAAGTCCTGCATAAGAACCGTTCAGTATTCCAAGCCTGTTGTCTTTCTCATCTACCAAGTGATTCAACGTAGCTTCAAGAGAAAAAATAAGTTAGTAATAATAACAACAGATGCATTACCTTGTTTTCTGAAGAACTTTTCTATACATACCTGGAGCTGTAGAATCATCAATATCAAAGCAGTCTGCCATTCTAGGGCTTCCCATATTCTTGGCTTCTTCTCCAACTTCATTGCATTGATTCCAGGACTCGATCGCAACCCTGAGTCCATCCCGCCTCATTCCAGGATCACCAACCGCTGATACGTTATCTTCGCAAGCCTTCGTATGAAATACAAACAGAGAAAAAGTTAATAAAAAGAAACTAAAATTTCTCCAAATCTCCATTGCTGCTACCGTTCTGGTTCATCAACAAGCATTTGTATTGGATTATTTATAGTAGAAACAAAAGGTTCAATGTTTGATTCCGATAAAAATGTTTTCTAAATATATTTTTATGATCAGTGATCTTCTCTTTGGATTAAAATTTGTTTCATACAGAAATTCTATTAGCTTATGTTAACTGGAAATTTTGTCGCAATTTTTACCTTCTGGTAATTATGTAGTTCCTTGCTCCTATGTAAATTCATGAAAACTTTCTCGAATTTTCTTATTTTTAATATTTTTTCTTGAATAAATTTGAGGTGAAACTCTGGAATATATAGTAAAATACTGAATCATAAAGATTGCTATGCTAAAGATTTGTATCTTTGTCCAAAAACAAAGAAAATTTTCCACTGTTAAAGGGATATTAGCCTATATCCATTTTTTTTGTTTAAGAAAAAGATAATCGTATAAAATCTAACAGTATCAAAGATGTTATATCTTACACGAATATTTTCTTAATTCGTATAAAAATAATATACATGGATGCTTAATTAAAAGACAATTAGAAATATTAGAAATTTTAAATTTTGAATTGAAATTGGTCACTGCCACTAATATTTCTCATTAAATAAATGATCCTCTTATCCATTATTGGGTGGAATAATTTTGGAATAGAATTTTATTTAAAATTTTCCAATAAGCTAAAAGGGTAGTATTACTACAAACTCATCAACTCCCAGTGTTATACATTATTATATATACAAACTTCTATACAAATTTATTCATACACATTAATATAACAATATCATATATTACCACGTGATATATTTAATTTTATTTAAATAAAAAATATCATAAGTAAAATAAAATAGACGTAGGATATATAACAGTATATGATATTGAATACAGTTTGTATCTCTGTTTTTATTAACCTAAAATTATGCGTTGAAGAGAATTCTTCGATAGACATGTCAAGTAAAAGATTATATATAAAAGACACAAATCTAGTCGTATTTTAATTGCTTTTGGATTCATATATTCAATATAAGACAAAAAAATATATATATTTTATGAGACTCACTTATAGAATTATTTTTTGATAACACTTTTGAAAAAATAATTAAGAAAAATATTTGGAGTTTGGAGAGTTTATGTAGAAAATGTTATCGAGTGAAAATACATTTTAGAAAAATAATTTATATTATTTCTCTTAAAACAGTACTTATCAAAATTTTCTTTATAAAATACTTTCAAATACATTAAGAAAAAGCCTTTAACCATTGAAAGTGCTCAAAATAATAATAAAAGCACCTCCAAACTGTTAGAATATCAAGCGTGAGTATATGAAGTAAAAAAATTCCACATTGAAAAGTTACAAGGTAAATGAATAATAATAAGTGAAATGAACTCATAAACCTATTGCCTTAAGGTTTTGGGTTGGAAGTGGTGTCCAAGTCCATAAATATATTAACTCATTTGGCTAAGTATATTCTCCCGGAGTTTGGGCGGGCTTTCCCCGAATACAACAAGTGGTATCAAAGTCGATGGTTCGGAAGGGACGCGAGTATAGAAACAGTGGGTATTCTCATGGTTGTTGCCACCATGAGGAATGATAAAAGAGCTATGAACTTTCAAGGAAGATGGCCCAAGGAGGATGGTCCAAAGAGAGTGGGTTAGTCCAAGGTGGAGTTGTAAGGCGTGGTTCCTGGAGAAAAAGAGCACGTTCGTCTCTCACATGACTCTGAGTGAAGCATAGGCAAGCACAGACTCTAGGATAAGCGGGCTAAAATTGATAGGAGTATGGGCTCTTGAAAATATCGTAATACTCGAATAAAAAGAAAGAAAGAAAGAAAGGTTTCCATTCAAGGGGGAGAAAGTAAAAGCCCAAGTCCAAGTATGGGCTCTTGAAAATATCGTCATACTCGAATAAAAAAAAATAAAGAAAGAAAGGTTTCCATTCAAGGGGGAGCAAGTAAAAGCCCAAGTCCAATGTGGAAAAGACTCACACTTGAGGGAGAGATTGTTAGGATATCAAGTGTGAGTGTGTGAAGTGAAAAAGTCCCATATTGAAAAGTTACAAGGCAAATGAGTAATATATAAGTGGAATG
>JAVXUL010000008.1:16073011-16109379 GCA_035590515.1 Trichilia minutiflora | reverse complement strand
TATAATTATAATATATTATAATAATATTATTAATTGTAATAATATTTTTGTATTTATATTATATGGATAATATTAAAATTATTGGCAATGGAAAGCTCCCATTTATTTTCTTTCTATTTGTTAATTACATATTATGCTTGCCAACTCATTTCCATTACTTCTAAATCATTCTAATCCATTTTGAATTGTTTTATTAAAATATGAATGATGTATACATGAGAGCTTGAAATGGATTGGAGTTAAATCCATTTTGCTTTAAACACACCAAACAATTTAGCATGTATTTATTTAGGGTTTAAAGAAAATTTTATCCAATTAAACTTTGTCTTCCCAGTATAAAGTCTCTCCCAAACTTCCAAAAGTATCCATACATTAATAGGAAGATGATGGTAAGGTGTTGAAGATTTGTTATATTAACAAAACCTTTTTGTAAACCATTTGCATTTAAAGTTAATATATTTTCATATATACACTCATAGCTTGCATAGAAAGAAATAGAAACAAAAACCATCATTAAGGAGCATCTCAAATCGACAAAGTATTGATTGATACAAGAAGTTTAATCAATATTATTTTCAAATAAACTTTAGATTCCTTAGGTATTAAAAACCTAAGACTAAAATCAGTTGAGACTATTTTACATTCTTAGAATATTCCTTAACTTTTCTAGAAAAAAAAAAAAGAAAGAAAAGAAAGAAAAGAAAAGAAAAAGAAAAAGAAAAAGAAAAGGAGACTCTTTCTTTCATATTCTCTAAATTCCACTATCAAATAAAGTCTTTACTTACTTAAGTATCAGAAAATTTTTGTCGAAAAATCAGTTTTATCCCTGAATATTCTATGTGTTTGCAGGCAAAGATAAACGCAAAAAAAGTAGACGCGGATCTTGACGTACGAGATTGAAAAAAAGAGTCAATTTCTTTCATCAATATTTAATAATAATACTACCTATTTTTTTAAAAAAATTTAAAACAAAATCCAAATAATGTAAAACACCACTTAACAGATGCATATTAAAATAACAAATTTTTATAACTTTTAAAATTATTCATTATATTCTTTTATTATTTATTAAATATATATCACTTTCATTTAAAATACATTTTTGTATAATATTGCTCTATTTTTAATATTTTTAAATGATATTTATTTTTATTATTAAAAAATGCATAATACTAAAATTAGATCACATGTCCATTTTAATCCTACTATTTTTAAAAATATTGTTGGAGATTTTAATTCATTAGTTTAATTTTATAGTTTAAATAAAAATAAAAGTAATATGATACATTTTAACTTTCAAATGCTTATGATTAAAAAAGCATTTATATAATTATAACAGAAATTTTTTTTAAAATATCTAAATTAAATAAATTATTTTAACACTACTTTGAAGGATGATTTTTTTTTTATAAAAAACTTGTATTTAATCAGTATCTTTCTTTCTTTTTTTCTTTTCATTTAGAGATGTTAATGAAATGAATATTTTAATTTAATATTTTAAATCATTTGGAACTCTTAAAATATTATAGATTAATATACCTTGATAAGGAATCGTATTGTGTTAGTTTGATCCATTGGTTACCTCTAATAGAGAAATCGAAACACCAAAGGATAAAAGTGATATAAAGAATTTTAGAATATTTAGAAATATATATATATATATATATATAGGAATGCAACAAATAATTAATTTAAAGATTAGGTATAAACCTAAAATCAATCTCATAAAACCTCCCGTTTGTTTCAACAAAAGGTAAGAAATTTGATTCAATTTCGAACTACATGGAAAGAATCCCATAACTCATTTATTCCATTTCTAGTACTGATATGCTTCTACCTAAAAATTACAGTTACAGTTACAAAAGGACTTCATAAACAATAGCGAACACCGCCACTTTTTCGCTAATATGAAATGGGGTTAGACATCAAAGGTTGATCAAGATTAAATATAACACCAAATCGTTCGAAATGATTCAAAACATCCTTAGTATTCCAACACAATAGGCAAATACACCAACCGGTTCATGCATCATTCACCTACAAGGCTCAGCCCGGAAGAATTGGAAGTTTGGAACCACCAAAAGGGTAGCCAGTTTAGAAACAATAACAACAAAGAGGAGTCATACGGACGGAATGGAGATATGTATAAAATGTGCAGAGAAAGAGAGGGAGGGAAAAAAAAAAAAAGGAAAGAAAACACCTTGTTGGATGAAAGCAAGAGCTGTCTTAAATGTTTTGCAAAAGGACTTGTATGTGTTAGGTGATTTGTTTGCAAAGATCATAAAGAATCAAACAATTAATTGTTCTTGATTCTGTCAATTCTAAGACATCACCTATGAACAAAAAATTACATTAACCAACTTAATTGTGTATTTGCTCTTCAGACAACAGCTTTGTTAGTATCTATCTTCTCCCCTTCTCCCTCGGCCTTTCAACAGGGTTTAAAACCAATCCCACAACTTCACAAAACCGTGTAATAAATGTACACAGTGTTTACCTGATGAAATTCATCAATCAGCAGATAATAGCAGAAGTAGCAGCTTTGAAAGGGCTCAAATGATCTTACACCTAGACACAAAAGCATATGCATTACAAGAGAACAAATTATTTACCAGGCAAGAAAACTAGTTGAAAACATGAGAGAAAAATGATCATGTTATATGGTTGAATAATGCATTTGTATTTACTCGATGAAGAAAACATGAAAAGAAATAAAAAAAAATGAAACAAAAAGACTCAAGCGAAATACCCACATCAAAACAGGGTAGAGACATATTCAAAGGTGAAACAGAACAATGAATAATCATTGATAAACAATAAAATTTCGAATCATTTATAGCAGATCTATTTCTAGCAAATTCTAGAAAAAACACAAAAATAATTCTAAATAGCTGTTAACAAATTTGCTTGAACAAAAATGCACTGAGATTGAAAGGGAAAAAAAGATGCTTAGCAGTTTGCGTAATCACATAAGTTACTCATTCACCTATAGGTATTTATACATAATAAAAATAAACCACTAAAACAGAACAATACACAATGACAACATCTATATGGCATAACAATCCAGATAGGAACAGAAAAGCACAGCACCAGCTTTAACTAAACTCTACCAGATAAGATGGGTATTATTGCCAAAATTAATAAACCTAACATCACAATAAGCACAACTTTGATGCCAAAATAATGCATAAAACTAAAAACAAGAGAGGAACGGAGAAATTAAGATCAAACAATTTGCAGGACAATAAAAACTATTAGAGGTAAGGTAAACAAACAACTGATAATGCTTCCCTTGTCAATGAATTTCCCTTTAAACCTTTATCTTGGTAAAACTGTCACTATAGTTTGCCATCACCTTGATCTATTTAATATCATGACAATAATTCAACTTCACACAATGTTCATAGATTCATCTCCAACAGTATTCTATATGTCCCAATAAAGATCCCTCTTCGTTTCTAATTGAAGCTTCGACTAATTAACTAACACAAAATCTTCAGCACTCATCTGCTTCAATGGTTTATCCAACTGTCACACCAATTTTGATTCCCAGCAAGCGAATGTCCATTGACTCACAGTGAAAGAAGAGCATTAACTGACAAATATAAGGCAAGGCAAAAACTAAATGAACTGGAAAACTACCTAGTCAAAGCTTTCTGACAGTAAAATAATTGCAAAGAAAAACAACAGCTTGGGGCAAAAGCCAACTAGCCGCAAAAAAGTAATCGGGCATCGTATGACACAGTATGCATGATACTTCTAGATGATAAATCAAAACCTTGAATACGTATATCCTTGGTATTAAATCAACCTCCACTGAAGATAAAAACTTAGAAGCTATGTATTTACACAAACCACCAACTCAATCATGGAACAAAACAGTCCAAACTATCAATTGCTATTAGCAAGAGGAATTGGCTGTCAATCTAGAAAGGAAAAAAAATTCATTGGTCACAGCCGATGAAGGATAACACAAAAGATAAATGAATGAAGGAGATGATATTCCGAAAAAATTATATCACTTACTTGGCCAGAAAATTCATCCAACGGCTTGGTTGTATAAGCCTGGCTTGCCAAATTCATGCAGACCTCACGCAATGGTTAAGCTTCTTTCAATAATAGTCTTCAGCTTTTCTAGATGAAGTGGAACCAAGATGGAATCCTTTAAAGAAAATTTCTCCTCAAACCCACTCCCATGAAATTACGGAATCAAAGCAATTTCAGCTTCACAAAAACAAGCTTCAGCAACTAAAACTTTACTTTATCCCAACTCTCCCACAATTACTCATTGCCAGTACTCATAGTACCACACCAATGCAGTGAACAAATTCCATGGGGAAAAATAACGGGCAGAACTTCTACTTGGGTATTAAATAGGAGGAAATGAAAAAGATCGCTCCTCACACCAGAAATACAAAAATGGGAAAGAAAGAGCTAGATCCCTTTAAAACTAAAATACTCAGCATACCAACCAACTAAACCTTCTACTAACTGGAAACTTTTCTTTTCTTTTTTTTTTCCAAAAAAAGAGCAATATAAATCAGTAGAAACTACATGCTGATTTGCGGCAACCCCAAGCCTCCAAAACTGGTTTAACTAAAACCCAGAGACAGTTAACAGCTCAAGGTAACACTACTGAGAAAACTTCAAAAATATTAATAATACATGAAGTCAAAGAACAAACAACTAAGATCTTCCTTGAACAATGAACAAGATTTAAAAACCCTTCATCACTCTGAGATTCCATTATGGCCACACAGACCATCTAAAGATATAAAGCAACCAGACTCCAAACAACAAATCAAAAAACTACATTCTAACAACTAAAGAAGCAAATGTCCCATCTATAAGAAACATTAACCGTGTAAAGACTGGACAAATATGTTCAGTAAGTTTTACTCTATTTAGTCTCACAATTAGTGTTATAAACAGTTCAATACTGACTAATATATTGGATTATAAGATCTCCTATACAAAACATATTTGATTTGCCAAGATAATTTAATTCTAACCCTTTAACAGTATAAAAAACACAGGTATAGTTAGGCAGTTATAAAAATCCATAAAGAAAGCATATATAACCAGAGTTTTAAAGTTTAGTTATAAAGTTATAAGCATTTGCTACTAAAACATATTTTCACAATTTCAATGATCCGTATAGCTAAATTTTGGTTCCTTTTATCATCCTCCACAAACATGAATGCGGTAGCAAATCTCTTATCGTGCTCTTTATAGGAAAAAATACATCATACACATCTGATCTTACAACGCATGGAAGGTATTACACAACACAGATCGAGTAGCTGCTACAAGTAGTATTCACTGTGACTTACAAACAAGTATCATATAAATATATAACAACCAAAACAAGATTGTTAGTGCTCAAGGTCCTATCTACATTCCATAAATCTTTATCTACATTCCATAAATCTTTCTTTCTTTTTCCAAGAACAATAACTAATCTAAGAGTTTACAACAAACTTTCAGTGTGCGGTGTGACATATCTATATGCATAAAACTGAAAAATTATTGTCCACGGAGAATTTCCCTCTTATTTCCATTACTAATCCATCATAGTTTTATATTGTCCAAGGATACTTCTAAATAATTACCACAATATCCTAGTATTAGATGAAACATTTAGTTTGGAAAATATCACAAGAGCTGGAGGTATTTACTTATACTTCCAGCTGCTCACTCTCATCCAATGCTTATAAGTAAGCGAGATAAAAAATACTTACCAAGATCCATGAAAAGGTAAACAAAAAAGAGCAAGAAAATCTAGAATATGCCTCTAAGAAGCATACATTTCTGTGGTGGGAGAGTCTATAATCAATATTGGTGGATGTACATAGGGGTCAAAGCTAATAGGTTATCAAATACAAAATATATTCAAGGAGGGGAAGATTGGTGTTTAGTGGCAGTCTGATGGAGATAAAAATATTAATACTTACCTGCACACTGGTCTCCACAGGAAGTCATATTCTTTCCAGACAAGGAGCAAGTACAGAATACTGATTGAGTTACACACGTGGAACAGATATCCACATAGGTGACAAAAACACCATACAAGAGAACTCTTTTAAGTTCTAAACTCAATAGACTTCAGAACACATTAACATCCATGATGCTTACAGTATGTTTTGGCAGATGACCAAACAAACCAATGATTGGCTTAGGAAACAGATTGAACAATGGTCGACTTAAGCCTACTCTAATAATTATACCAAAGTAATCTCCAAGCACAATACCAAAATATCAGTAAACTTGATCAACAAAGCCAGTCCATATTCCCCCACACAAATTGAAACAGATGAAAGCAGCAGCATTTTCCATAATTTCAAATTACATTAAACCCAGCCCAATGATTAATCTTAACCAAACAGTTTGAATCTCAAAACCACAAGTACAAAAAGCAATATCTGATTTTTTTCATAAGTATAAGACCAAGAGCAAGTTTCATGAACAGGAAAAGAATATCTATCATATTTTAATTATTCAAACAAGGCAAAGTAGGTTGCAAATGTTCGCAAAAGAAGATACAGATGGATATAGTATATAGCACCTCAAAGCTAGTATGAAATCCCACTTTTTTCAAGTACAACTTAAGAAAGCCAGAATAAAGAGCAAGTCTCCCAAAATGCTTCCGTGATATAACAGTTCAAATTTAAATTAATCTTTGGTAAGTTGTAGTCCAAGATACCAGGTAAGACAATTTTAGCATGACTTGAAGAGAAATCTATCTGTGTCCTTGAACCCGCTGCATATCATATGCACCCCAAGATCCAGGTCCAGGTCCATAATGAGGATAAGTTTCTGCACCAGACTGTACCTGAAATTTGAGGAGGAAATAATTACATACGGTTAATAAAAGAAAATAGAATGTACATATATTATCTGCCATTGCAACCTATATAACTAGCCATTACCACACACGCACGTATAGATCTATAATATGGACGTAACAATATACACGAAAAAATGTGTTAATTATGAAAACTTACAGGATTCATGCTATAACCAGCAGGGTAAGGATTTCTAGTATATCCAGCTTCAGGAGTACCATAATTTGCATTAAAATTAGCACCTGCAGCAAACCATGAGAAGAGTTATTGACCCACTAAAGTAAATCAAGCTTCAGAAGGAAAAATAAAATTGAGAATATTAAGGCATCATGAACTTAAGCCAGAGATCACATCATTACTAATAATATATGTTGGCCAAACTGATAAGATGATTAAACACACTGCCAAGACTCATAAACATAAACTGGGCTTCAAACTCAATCAACACTTGACTGTTAAACCGATAACCACCAAAATTTTAGCAAAAGCAATCGATGCTATTATGATTCAGACATGTGATTCGTCTATTTCTTTCCTTTATGGCATTTGCATGATTTGATATGCAGTTGAACTTGCTCAAATCAGTTTAAACTAACCGAACTGTAGCTCAAAAGCAGAGAATTGCCTAGGTATAGTACACAATGTATTAGTTGCTAGATTGTATATCTATATCCCTCCAATATCCAACAGATGTTTTCACCGTCAATGCCTCTGTCTCCCATTTACATTTTTGATATGAATGTTAGTCTTTCTGTCTATACTTACATTATATCTTTATACCTTCACCAATAAGTATGACAAAAACTACAAGCCCATAAATGTTACTGAAAATCCCTTGACTTTTATACCAATTTGCAAGTACATGAATCACAATAAATACCAGGGTTTCCAACAGCAGCAGCTCCACAAGCTCTCTTCTCTGCATTTGCAATTTCTGCACGGAGTTTCTCCAATTCTCGAGCCATTGAAATTAATTTCTTCTCCATCACCTGGCCATGCTCATAATTCTCAGCAAATCCTTTCTTTTCATATTCAATGGCAGCTCTAGATCCCCCAAAAGGCATTCATATCCACCAACAGTCAGAAGTCTGCCCCAAGATTATACACTTGTATTCACTAATACAATAAGAAAAACTAAAGTGAACTTCACCTGGCACGTTGCAGTTCCTGTTTCATATTTTCAATTTCTGCCTTCAAAGCTGGTACCTGTTGCAAATCTGCGGTAAACCTAGCCAAATCCTGACTCATCCCTTGAACCTGACCTGTGAGCTCCTGCCTCACAGCAGTAAGCTCCTTAATATCAGCCTGGACCTTCATCAGCTCACTCCGCATTGCTTCCACCCCATGAACATCAACCTCCAACTGAACAGCTTTGTCATACATTTCCCTCATCTGAACATCCTTATTCATCCGAAAGGAATCAGTATAGTTTATCATCCGCTGTAAATCATGCTGTGCAGCTTCCAGTTCCTGCTTTAGCGCTACATGAGTCGCAGCGAACCTCTGGTTATCAGCTAAAAGACCTTGAATATCTTGATGCTGAGCAGCAAGACGCTCCTCAATGACCACAGGATGGGGCGGAATTGGTCTGGGACCCATCCCGAACTGGGTTTCTCTCATTTCCTCAAGAAGTGCAGGATGAGGGGGCATTGGCCCGAGGCCTCTGCCAAATGGAGTTTCGTGGACCGGAGGTGGCAGTTCTGCATGAGAAGCACCTTTCATCGGAAGAAGCGGCCCACGATTTCTTCCAGACATGGATCCTTCTTTAAAAGATCAAATACCAAGAAAAGAGTAATTCTCAATAACTATTGAAATAGATTCCCTTTCCAACTGAAGCCTGAATAAAATGAATAAATAAATTAAAAAAATTGATCAACAAAAAATCTCCAACTTAAACTATACAAACAATCAATTAAAGAACCAGATATATAAACCTGAAACCCAATGGAGAAAAAAATTGTAATCTATTATCCTGAACACAAATACAACAACCAAACAAATTTAACTGATTTCAAACGACTGCTTATGTTTACGAAAGAGAATAAGCTTAAACCAACATGGGTTTAACCTAAAACGAATTAAATTAGTACCCGAAAACCACTCCAATCAAAAAAATAAAGGATTACATATAGAAACGAGAATTCATACGTCAGCTTATTCTACCAGGAAAAACGTTTATTATTGGCTTTATAACAAAAAAAATTATAATAATAATTAGTGCTGACCTTTTGAGAGAACTCTATTGAAAGAGAAATCTCACAGAGGACAAGAAATTTCAATGCTTCGGGAAAATTCATGAAGTAAAGCTATTGGAATTCTATGTACCGTTTGGAGCATCAAGATTGAAATTGTGAAGGAGATGAATAAGGGAAAAATATTACAATAAAATTGAAAAAACTAAAAATCGGTTTCGGGTTTTAAAACTGGTCCTAATGCCTAAATAATCCACGCTAAATGACAAGAAGGCAAGGCATAGAATAGGCTTGGAAAATGGGAAAGAAAGTCATTGCAGCAAAATAAAATCATTTTATGGTAAATTATTTACAGCATAATATTGAAAAGTTTTGCTAATAAGTATTCTTAATACAGTTATTAAAATTTTTATATTTAATAAATTACATTTTTAATATATTCAAATTTATTATTAATCATTAGATTAAATATCAAAAATTATTATAAATAATAAATGTAAAAATTTTAAGTATTCTAAAATCACTTGTTACTAAAATTTAATATTTCAAATTTCAAATAATAATTTTATACATAAAATATTACAGACTAAGAATTTTGTATTTTAAGTTGCAAATTAAGCTCATATTTGATCTTATTAATTATGAATTATTAGTGAATTATTTTTCTGTTAATAATAAAATAAATTTAATCATATAAATTAATATGACTAATTAATTATAAATTATATTTCTATCACATAATAATATGTGAATACTATTATTATTATTATTATTTATAATTGTTATTATCATTAAATGTCAATCCCTTTTTATTGAAGGACACCTCGTTTTCCTTCTTGAAATTAAAATGCCAGCAATAAATAATAATAATAGTAATAATAAACAACAGCTCTTTTTTATTTACGAATTTATTAAATGTCAATCTCTCTCTCTCTCTCTCTCTCCATTTTATTTATTTATTTATTTATTTTGTGTGTGTGTGTGTGTGTGTGTGTTTTGAAGGGGATCAATTTTAAGAATTTATAGCCACTACATGAAATCCGTGATTCTGTGTCTTGCCTTTATGACCTTTGATCGGTGAGATTTTCTTCAACGGCTATATGCTAAAGGAAGCCCTCAAATAGGCAATCTCTGGGCCCAGGCCCAACAAGCGGTGACCTTCACGTGAAGCTCACAATCTAGACATCTTAATTAACACCATGTCCGTAATGTAGAGAGAGAGATAGAGATATAAATATGTATAGACATATATAATACCAAAAAAGGTATGCCCCTATCTGCAACTTACACTAAAAATTCTGTCTTTTGTTGTTTACACAATCTTTCGCAAAGGAAGCCATGGAAGCATTGTGGAGTTTAGAAGATAAATGGAAGCTAACAACTCAAGAATCACTTATCTTGTTAGTATGCACCACAGTGGCAGTAATCGGACTCTGCACGGTCACAGTTTTGAAGAGGAAGGCTCGAAAGAAGAAAATAGTGAAGGAAAATGAGAGTGTGAATGGTTCGATAAGTGTAAAATGGATGGAGCCGAGCTGTAATTGGATGCCGATTAAGAGCATATTAATGGGTTCATTGAGGTGGAGTGGGGCGAAGAAGTGGGAGGAGAGCAATGTTAGGGGGACGCCATTGCTTGGGTTACAAGAAGGCTGTGAAGGTGGTGGTGTGGGTTGGCAGAGCCACAACTCAGAGTCACCGGTGTGGCAACGGCCGATACTTATGGGGGAGAAATGTGAACTGCCTAGGTTTAGCGGTCTTATTCTGTATGATGAAAGTGGGAAACTTCTTGATCACTCTCACAAGGATGATATTCAACAGGTGATTTCTAGCTTCATTTTCGTAAACTAAACTGAGTGCTAAAACAATATTTTCCTGGCAAATCACATTCCTATGAACTAAGGGTTGTTCATGTTTTCTGTGTGTTTTGCAGGAAAAACCGGATGCTGTTGTGAGAACTACACTGAGGGACTTGCTGTAATTTTCATTGATGGATTTTTTTCTTTTCCACTAAGTTTGTATCAGAAGAAAGTAAGGGTTCAGCTGGGAATGTAATCCAGTTTTCTTCTTGTAGAGCACTCTTGATGTAAAAAATCTTGCTACGTCTACATGATTTTGATCCTGGTATACTCTCGATGTATGTTTTTCAATGAAATCAAAAAATGCTCAGTATCACCTACACTTCGTGGCACATAGGGTTACTGTGAAGAGACTAAATTTAAAATGACAGATCATTTTGAATGATATGAAATGTTGAATAAGGTACACCAAAAACAGCAATTAGGTATCTATTAACATAAAAACAATATAAGACAGACATAATCCTGAAGACAAGCAGCATGTGCACAATCGAGTGCAAATGCTCACACAAAGAGAAAGAAAGATAAATGGCTGGAGAGAATGATTTTTAAGCATCTCTGGGCAATTTCAATAATTCTTCACCTCAAGAATTTGCCTGCATGACTTTGGCATTAGCAGAGTACCCATTTAATAATACAAAGAAGAAAAAATGGATTTTCTGAAGATCAGAAGAGAACATCAGCAAACCATTTCAGCACAGTTTCCAATCAGTATGTATCACCAATATCAAAACTTCTCAATCTCATATGATAGGAAATCACTTGCATCATGGAGACAGTTAAACCGAAGAATCATACTATTAAAAACTATGTGCCTTTGCACCTTGTCTCAAGTTCACTTATTTCTGCATATGACACTATCAAGGATACTCTGGACTCTTCTCTGGATGTCCGTTTATAGTAAAAATACAATGCCAACTGTATAATTCCCAAAATAGTTCCTATCCCATTTGGTACCTGAAATTTAAATGGAAAGTTAATAGCTACAAGTTGACAAATAATCTTTTCTGGGTTCATGTTGATCGCAAACTAACAGTTCAAATGCTTACAAGAGGAAGCTTACATAAATGAAGGCATCATAATTGAGGATTCCATATATGAAAAAGGACGTGCTCATCAAGAATGTGGAAAGCGAGAGATAAAATGGCATGTACTCGACACTGTTTGTCCGGATGACCAAATTCTGTAAATAAATGTTCAACAAACAGAAAGTTGCTAACAATTCATTAGGAAATAGCCTATCAACAGAGAAAAGCATAGTCGATGATTTTGGTTAACTCAACAGATAAAAGTACAGTAACGCTTTTGGTTAACTCACAATTATAAACAACGGAGAAGCAAACATTGATATGAGAGCAGCACAACTCAATACCCCAACCAAGATCTGCCGTGAGGAATGATCAACTATATGCAAACTACCAACTACTATAATTGCAAATAAACCAAAAACTGCCAGTAGCAGTCCAAACATCCGCACCTGCCAGGACCATTAAGGAAAAAACTGAATGGCATTGTTTAACAAGACATCATACAGAATCCAGGCAACATGAAAAGTGCCACTGAATTTAAAGGGATAAGAAACCTTTTTCGCGTTCTCAGCATATGCAATGAAGAGGGCTATATAGACCAACTGAAAAGCTGCACCTACTGAATTGACTGTCATTACCAACGTATTATCAATAGATATGAAGGGTGTGCCATACCACAAGGTAATCAAACAGTTCAGGAGAGCATATATGTAAGGCAACCCTGAGAATTCTTCAGTCGATTGGTTTCTGATTATTCTCCTAAATGTGGGTCTGAAAATTGAAAAGAAATGAAGGAAATATCAACGAATAGGATTAAGTAACAACCTTTATGTTCACTTTAATGTTCAGGTTTTATGATGTTGAATGAGTCATTCAGAACTAGAACTTACATGGGCGACACAAACAGACCGAAAGCAAAGATGTTCCCTGCAATAACAATGAAAATCTTGAGAATCACTAAATACTGAGAAAAAACTCCGAATGGTATTTGATATCAACAAATTATTTAAAACCAATATGAAGTTTTGTTTTCCTTAACGTGAACTTATTTTTGTCATTCCACAACACATTCTTGGATAATCAGCACTCCATAATGGATCATTTCCACATAAGGTACTAATTTCTGAAATTTTGGAAACAATTTCCAATGCTCAATACTTGCTGATAGATATTAGCAACATCTAAGGGCATTTGGACTCAAATCATATCAATCAAGTGAGTCAAAGCATTCAACAAGAAGCAAACATCCCAACCAATAGTCAATAATTGGAAAAGCGCAGCCCTCAAGGTGGCTTAATCCAAGAAGCTACAATAAACAGGACATGTACTATAAATAGTGGCCTTCTCCCTTAATTTAATAATTAGGATCTGGTAAGCATATGCAAGGCCTTAAAGCAAAGTAGAAAGTTATGTGTGACAATAATAGACACCTTCGTTCTGCCAACAGGATCCTAACATAACGCTAGTAGACCAAAGATCTCTGAGAGAAGGGTGGCTAATTTGTTTTGAGTCTTATTATTTTCCCAGAAAATTCTGCCTTATCATTGAAAGACCGCATTGTATATTTAGATGGTAACAATAAACATATTTGGAGTACAAAAGAAACCATTTTAGAAGAGTTGACCACAATTTAGCTACTTTAGAAAGCAAATATTACAGATCTTCAACCAACTCTTAAGCTCTGCTACCACATTCCAGCCAAACCCAGTGACCAAAACCACCATTACAGAAAAAGAATTCATGGGCCTCCCCATTTCCAGAAATGGAATCATTGTTTTTCCTAAAAAAATTCAACTAAAGGGCTCTCTTATTCTCCCAGAATAAACAAGTTTTCCCAACAAACGAAACATAACATCCATTTAAGAAGCAAAGAAAATCAACAAATGAGAAAAAAAACCTTACCTGCGATTCCAGCTGCAACCTTGAAAACCAAGAGCGTTTGACGGGCAATACTGATAATCATCCGGAACACTAGAAAGAGAACTCTACAGAAACCAGTCAAAACCCAATTAATGGATCGCAAGCTTAACCAGAAATCTCTGAGAAAATCTTACACAAAGCCTGAAAAAGCCCCACCACTTAACTGATTATGTTTCTCTGTCAATCAGCCGGTCTATCATAAACTCTTGTCTTTTTCCCTATTATGTCCTGTCTTTAAAATCCTCTGTTCTGCTGTGTCAACTCAAAATTTCCACGTTTGTCAAAACTAGGAACGTGGGAGACAGGAATTATATGCTTGTAATTGCCATAAATAAATCTATACGTGATAAGTAAGTAGTTTGGCTTTTATTATTAGGGGGAAGGGTGAATGACGTTTTTCCCCATGATGTTTGACAAAAAAATAATCTCCCCTGTATTTTTTTTAAATAAATCTTAACTGTCCATTTTTGTTAATCAATGACTGAGATTTGCTTAAAAAAAGTACAGGAAGATTGTTTTTTTGTCAAACATCAGGGGGGAAAATGTCATTCACCCTTAGGGGAATTCTAAATTCCCCCTATTGTTAGGGAAAAATCCAATCACCCTTTTAATAAATCAATTTTAATCTCAATACAAATTTAAAAATTAATGACTTAAATTAAAATTATTTTGTTGAAAGGGTGATTGGATTTTTTCCTAACAATAGGGGGAATTTGGATTTCCCCCTTTATTATTAATACATACAACACTGTAATAAAGTTTAATAGTGCTAAAATTAAAATTATACCATAATAAGTATAATTGTATATTATTTATTTTTATTAATTTATATTTTTAGCAATAGAAATTAATTTGTAAAAAAATTATTCATAGTATTATACGATAAAGTTTGTTTTTCAAATTTTTATATTATAAACATTAAGCTATTTGATATTATTATAATCCATTTTTATTACATTATTGTCCATAATTTAATCAAAATATTTGTATGGGAGATGATTTTAAATTTTAAATTTAAATTTTTTTTTTATAAAATTTTAGGTAGCTTCTTGATCGTTGATTCAACTGATATGCTGAGCTGGCCAGCTGGGATGGCCCACGAATCGAGAGAGACGTTTGGAAACGTCAATTATTAATAAAATTGATTTTTCACAGCCATATCCCTTGACATGAGAATGGTTGCGTGCTGACTGACTCGCGTACATGAATGAGTCGACACTAATTCAATAATTTAATTATTAATTATTTAATATATTACACTTAAAATAAGTATATAAAATTTTTTATTTTTAATATGTACATTAATAATTAATAATAAAAAATACAATAAGATAAATTTATTAATACTTAGATAAGACATCAAATATTAAAAAAATTATGGTCTATTCGATATTATTTTTTTATTTTTTATTTTTACAGAATAAATTAAAAATAAAAATAGTGTTTCTGAATTGAGAATCATGTTAAGTAAAACTATTTTAAAATATTTTAATAAATTTTATTAACTAATTATAACATTAATAACTAAATAATATTCCTAATTTATTATTAAATTTTAAATAATATTTTTAAAATTTTGTAAAAAAATAATTTTAAATAAAATAAAGTGAGACAAAAATTATCTCTTAAAATATAAAAATGAAAACTATAAAAACTTTTACATTTAACAAAAATTAATAATATATAGGTTTGAAAAATGTTTAAATTAATTGTATTATTTTAACTTTATTTTATAATTTAATTATAACATATTGAACATATAACAATTTAATTATTTTTTAAATAGTGAACTTAAAGTAACAAATTTAATTATTATTATACTTTAAAAAAAATGATGCTTGAAGTTGTATGGTAATATATATTAACTGGAATAGAAAACAAGCAAACTTATAAAATATTATTTTTCCTTTTTTTTTTTAAAAAAAAATTCACTATTACCTACCATTACCAACATGTATTTCACTTCTGCAGATTTTAAAAACAAAAAATGTCTCCTAGAAAATAGTATCAAATGGCCATAGTTTCTACATATTCAATCCATTTATGGCAAGAGTTTTTTTTTTAATGAAAATATTTTTATTTTAATAAAAAAATATATGTTAATAATAATTATTATTTTATTTATTTTATAATATCACTTTAATTATATTAATTAAATATTAATATCACAAAATAAAATAAAATTATAGTTGTTAAATTAATCTAATAACTATTATTAACTTATTCTTTTTAAAAAATAAAAATATTTTTATTAAAAAAATTATTCATGATTAATATTGATATAAAATTTTATTGTACTCCTAAATTACTAGCGTAATTTCAACAAGTATATGTATAATTATTAACTTAAATGAAAAATAATCACATGATTTCGTACTGGATTATTAGTTTAATTACTAATTATTTTGTATAATAACAATTAAGCTAAGCAAAACTATTATATTAACTTGTAGGTATAATATTATTCTACTTTCGAAGTCTGTTACTGTATTAACGAAACTTTTTATAATTTAAAAATTTATAAATCTATCTATGAATAAATAGTAGAATAATTACTTCTAAGAATCATAATTTTAATAAGTATTAGTATTTTAACTTAGTGTGGTTTGATGGTGGGATAAAATTTGAAATCTTTAATATCTTATGTTTGATTTTTATATTAAAATATAATAATATTAGAAGAATTAGATCAAATATTTTATTTTATATTTAATATTATCATTTTTTATATACATATTCTGTAATTGAAAATGATTGTTAAATAATTTATGAAATTCTATCTTTAAAAATATATTAATATCGTATTTGACTGAATTTTTTGATGATTTTTATATAGGGGAATTTGGATTTCTCCCTCACGTTTGAAAAAAATTCAATCACCCTCCTCCAAGAAATCAAAATAAATTCAGATCATCGATTTTTTAATTTACACGGTTAAGATTTAATTTCGATTTCTTGAAGGGGATAATTGGATTTCTTCCAAACGTGGAAGAGAATTTAAAATTCTCACTTTATATATATATATATATATTACAATTTTACTAAATCCGAATCTTGGTTTCGTCGAATAGTCCCGGTAGTCTTTTAAAATCCCTTGGTCTAGTAAGAAGATAAAGTCTTAACCCTAAATAATTTTTCTTAATAGAAAATGGAAGACGTTAACAACTCGCTATGACCTGTCAATTAAAAATGTACAGGTAGGATTCATTGAAAATATATAGGTAGGATATTTTTAATTAATGGATTTAAAAATTAAATAATTAAATAACATACGTTATTCATAATAAAATATTTAAAAAGTTTTTTTTTTAATACTCAGTTTGATAAGTGCTATAATTGTAATTACAATTTTTATATAATTTATTATAATATAAAAACAAATTTTAATCTTTACATATTATAACAACCCATACTTTAATTAGATATATTAAATCTATTTTAATTTTATCAAATCATTTAAATTCTATATTTAATCTATAATAACTTTTAATATAATTATTAATATATAAATTAATATATTTAATTAAGATCTAATCATCTTTCATTTGATCTATATGTATAACTTTATAATTATATATTAAAATAATTTTAAGAGCTCAAAAATTTGTTATTATTATCAAATACATCTTCTCATAATATGATCCATCAATCATAACAATATAGGTATATTTGAAATCTTGTTGACACCTAATCTTCTTATATTTATTTTTTTTTAATATAATTAACACAAATACGAAAGTTCGTAGAATTAAAAAAGTTTAAGAATCTTATCAAATATAGGTTTCTCGATTCTTAATTTAGAGTTATCTTAAATGCTTGTGTCATAATGAGATAAATATTGGTTTTAATTTTTTATATGTGGACTAACATATTAATTTATAATTATATTATGAATTATATGGTTAATTAAGACTATTAAGTGATCTAATATAAGCTTTATAGATATCTATTGGATATGGATTATTAATGTGTAAAAATCTAATACAAGCTCAATTGAGTTTTATGAAAACCTAATTAACATAGTACATAAAGAACATAATAAGGTTGTAATCTCTAAGTCAGAATCGTATCATTATTTTATTCTATCCTATTAAAGAGCAAATTAAAACGACAACGAATCCAAACTTAAAAACACTTAATTATAGGTAATTCCAGTACTAATAATTGATAAATATTAAAGTCAAGAACCTGTTTTATCAAACATGAATTCCTATAAGTATTCTCTTTTATTTTTAATTCATAAACTATTATCTAATGATTTACAAGTGATCCTTGGTTACATGTAATTATTTGCATTAAGATCTAACAGATCTAACAAATGATATCTAAGCACACTTGTTTAAATAGTTAGATGTCATTTTTGAATTGATTTTTCTACCATACGGATTGTCTAGGATAGAAATTTTATTTTATTATGAAATATTATCATGAATCCTTAAAATTTTTATGTTTTAGTTGATTTGTGACGTATTTGTTTAAATATCAAGATCAATTAAGGATTTAAAGTTATAAAATTACATTTTTAGTTGTAAAATCCATGTATTCATGAAATTGATAACTGATTTAAACTTCTATTTACGGATCTCTTGAAAATGATGGCCGGAACAAAATAAAAAATATTGAAATCCTAAATTTGTCAAATTGTATAAATCTATTTAAGTCCTTTTATGATAACTTTATTTAAGTCTTTATATGACAAATTTTATTTAAGTCCTTGTGTATAAAATATCGTTTAATTTGATCTCGAAATTTGGATTTCTAAACACTTACATATATACATAAGATGAACCCTGCCTTTAGATAAATGAGTGTTCATAAAATCTAGAGGTGTTTAGGTCACTTTAGTACTCGTGAAACTCCTTTTAAGTTTACTATATGTGTTATACTATAGTAAAGCGATTTAATACTGTCTATTATATTTAAACATATGGGATACATACTGAAGAATGCTCGATTATAAGGAAATCATAAGAAAAAACATTTAGAAAATTATTATCTTACTATATTTAAATTCAAGTTTTATTACAATATTTTTTTTATGGATATGTAATGTCCTAAAATAAACTAACTGAAATAATATGCTATCAAAGTAGCCTCTCTTATATAAGTTCATTTATTTTTGAAATATCAAAATGGTTATGGGTGAAGTGTGGTTTTGCAAGAAAACTCATAGGACCAATGCTTTTCATTTTATGCATACACATATAGCCAAACACTTTAGCATACATATATGTGTTAGGTTTTTAAAATTTTACCTAATGAGCTTTGTTCGATAAGCTTGAAGTCTCGCCCAAACCTCCAAGCATGTCCACACACTAGTTTGGAGGTGTTGGAGCCTTATTTTGTTTATAAAACACTTTTGTAAACTTTATTGCAACTATGGTTCATATGTACATATATCTTCACATAGCATGCATAGAAAAGAAGTGAACCAAGAATAAACAACCTTTGCCTTTCTCTTCTCTTCCTTTCTTGTCTTTTTGACCTTTGAAAATAATTTCCAAAAGCCTTCACCTTACTTCCCGTAAGCCTCCTTTGGTTTCTTCCCTTTATGTTTTTATTTCTCTTTTCAAAATGAAAATAAATCCTTCAATCCATGCCTCCCATGTCTACATATATATTTAAGTTAATAAAATAATGCCAATGGATTTGAATCTACTTTGGTTTATAGATTATAGGTGGCATTTATTCATTTCAATAAACAAAAAAAAAGAAACCAATTGGAAGCTTGTGATTGGCCAATACTTATGTTATTATCCAAATAATAACATTAATAATATAAATATTATTATAATAAATTATAATAGTATAATAAATAATATATAGATATATATAGATATTATAAAAATAATTTTTTTATCATTTATTATTAATTATATTAATTAAGAATAAATAGAATTTTCTTGGTAATTGGATCAAAAGCAAGTATTAGGAAATTTGTGATGATAACATTTGGCAAACTACCATGATGTCATGTGTCATCCAAGTGTTCATTTAAATTAAATAACTATTATTTAATATTTAAGAAATAAACACTTTATTTATCAATAAATGAATACTTAGCAAAATATGTAATAAATAAATAATTTTATTTATTACTTGATATATTAACTATATCTATTCAAGTCTCCATTAATATCATCATATTTTTTGAACCAACAAGTACTAGCTCGTCATTGTCGAAAACTTGTATTTTTTACTATAAAGAATAAAATTGTCTACTAATCAAATATCGGAGTAATTTATTTTTCGTCAATACGAAATATCATTAACTAGTTTAATGATATTGTTTTCATCCATCACCAATTACTAGTTATTATGTGTGACCCCCTAGGTTCACCGTAAACTAGATATGAGTAAACACAAACACATTCATATCACTTTGATATTTGTGTACTCTAACCAGAGATTTAATCCTCGTAGATAACAGTTCTGTCTAGGATCTCAAGCTCAAATACCTGAGCTAGCAGATTCTATCTTTACCATCACATGTTCTCATACAATAAGAATGCATTGCTATCAAACTTCTTTCATCAGACGTGGTTAGCCCAATGCTATATACAGAAGCGAACGATGTGCCTCACTACAAATTATAGTTGTGATGTTTCAAGTCTAAAGACTAATGGTACACTAGTATGACTGTGTTATTAATTATTGACTACAGATATTCACCCATATAAGTAATCACGTTTGATCACGTTCAGTATGACGTTCTCAAATGTGGTACCCATATTTATGCTCTTATGATATGAAATCCGTCACTCAACTATTAGTATCAGATACTAATCATTGGCAGTAACAAAACATATTAATCATGCAATGTCATTGTCCCTAATGACATCAGCTCAATCGAAAACAAGTTTCTTATATATATTTGAATCGAAGATTCTGCTCTCATATCTATAACTCTTTATGGATAGAATTTTGATACATAATATATACAGGAATATATCTCGCATTAATAAAATATTATAAAGAATAGCAACTAAACACAATGCAAGATACATAAAATGCCATTTTATTAATTGTAAATATTTTTACAAATAATTATAAAAAGTATATACAAAGAAATAATGACCCTGAACCATATGACACAATTGATTCTAGGATATATCTCTAACAGTGGGTATATAATTCATATAAATATTGACTGGTTCAAAGGAATGTTAATGTTTGGTCAAATTACATGCACACATATAATAATAAATATGTGACAATTATTAAATATCCCATATGAACAATAGGTCGATCCAAAAAAAGATTTACTATTTGATAGGATTTATTATTAATATTTGATTACTAGACTAAGAATACAACTTACAGTTGATATTTCTATCCAAAGACTAAATATTAATATTGTGCTAGGGATCTTATTTTAGGGCACACCATTATTTGTATTTGTTTATTATATTTTGTCATGAATAAAATTAGGAGCTGAATATTTGTTATCTTATTCTGTATTCAATTAATACTTTTGCTTCTTCAATATCTGGTAATATTAATTCAATCCCAATGCTGAATGGCACACATTTTAAGATTTGGAAAGAGATCGTCATGATTATTCTTATTTGCATGAATCTGA
Organism: Trichilia minutiflora; assembly: GCA_035590515.1. NCBI lineage: Eukaryota > Viridiplantae > Streptophyta > Magnoliopsida > Sapindales > Meliaceae > Trichilia > Trichilia minutiflora. The sequence continues at coordinate 16,087,953 of JAVXUL010000008.1, read as the reverse complement.
ACCTTGCTCTATAAATAAAGCAACCCTTTACTCTTATAGATAAAAGTTTAATTGAAGATAAAAAGAACTTTGTAGAGTGGGACTGTTCTAATCATATGAGTTTCATTATCATAAAATGTGCAATTTTAGAGACTTTCAGGGACGCTATGTCCGATAAGGATAATACAAAAAAGTTATTTGAAGAACTAGAAAAGCACTTTACCAATAGTATAAAAGCTGAAACAAGTACAATATTATTTAAACTTGTTTTAATAATGTATAAAGTAAGTGATAATATAAGGAAGTATATTATAGAGATGTCTCAGGTTGCTTTAAAATTGAAGATACTAAAGACAGAGCTGTCTAAGAACTTACTCATACATTTGGTTCTCATTTCTCTTCCTACACAATATAATCAATTCAAACTGAGTTATAACACTCAACAGGAGCTATAGCCCCTTAATGAGCTTATTTTTCATTATGTGCAAGAAGAGAAAAGACTAAATATAGACAAGCCAGAAAGTGCTCACTTGGCAACATCCTCTAAAGACAAAAAGAGAAAAAAAAAAAAAAAAAGGGAAAAGAAGCTATAGTTAAGACACCACAAAAGAAAGGGTAAAAGAAACAGGATTCGGAATTCGTTTGTTACTTTTATAAAATGAGTAGACATATAAAGAGAGAATGTTCCAAGTACGTCGTTTGAAGTGTTAAGAAAGACAACTTTCTCACTTTGGTTTGTTCTAAAGTTATTTTAATTTCTATACCTAGATACACTTGGTGGATAAATTTTAGTGCTACTACTCACATAAGTATGTTTATGCAAGGTTATCTGATGAGTCAACAACCATATGATGGTGAAAAATATATCTTTATAACTGACGATAAATCAGTTACATTCTTATTTGTATTTGGAGGAGACTTTTGTCCTACTATCATTTAGACAAAATTTGATTTCTATTTCTGTTTTGAAAAAATCTAGTTATTCTTATTCATTTAAAAATAATAAATTGAGTCTTTTTTAAAATTCAAATCTTGTTGGTATTGGTTCTTTATCTATGAATTATAACTTATATTTGTTGAACACAATTCTTCATATAATAAAACCTTGTATACTAGTTCTCATGGTACAAAATCAAAATTAAATAAAGAGGATTTCGCTATATTATGGCATAAGTGTTTGGGTCATATCTCTAAATAGAGAATCAAGAGAATTGTATCTGATGGGATTTTTAATCCTCTTGATTTAATAGACTTCCAAGTCTGTATTAAATGCATTAAGGGGAAGTAAACAAATATGAGAAAATTAGGTGTTAATAAGAGTTCAAAAGTCTTAGAACTAATTCATATTGATATTTGTAGACCATTTTTTTATGACTTCTTAGAATGATCAACAATATTTTATTACATTTATAGATGACCACTTTAACTATAACTACCTATATTTAATTCATGAGAAATCTCAATCACTAACGTTTTTAAGGCTTTTAAAGTTGAAGTTGAGAACCAACTTAATAAAAGATTAAAACTGTTAAATTCGATCATGGTGACGAGTACTATAGTAGATATAACGGATCAAGTGAGTAATATCTAAGACCTTCTACTAAACTCCTAAAAGAATGCGGTATCATCCTGTAATACACAATGCAAGGCAAATCTAACATGAATGGTGTTACTGAGAGATGTAACAGAATGCTTAAGGATAGAGTAAAAAGTATGATTAGTCACTCCACCTTATCAAAATCTTTTTGAGAAGAAGGGCTAAAGGATGGAGCTTATATCCTTAACAAGATTCTAAGTAAAGCAATAGCTAAAATCCTATATAAACTCTAGACAAAAAAGAAGCCTAGCATTAGGCATTTATACATTTGGGATTGTTTAGCTAAAGTAGTCATATAAGCCAAATGAAAAGAAACAGAACTCAAGAACAGTTAGTTGCTACTTCATTGGTTATTCTAAACAATCCAAAGATTATAAGTTTTATGATCTCAAGACTTGTTTATTCTTTGAGACGGAAAATATTAAATTCTTCGAGGATGTTAAGTTTGAAAGAGAAGATAAGATAAAGGATATTGGTTTTCATCCTATGTATGTTATGTATCAAATTTTCATATGCTAATTTTTTTTAATTTACACAAAATAAAATACATAATGATCCGTACCAAAATTCATATAACCAAATCATACATCTGTATCAAATATCTATCAAAATAATTTTGATAAATTATGCATTAATTCATAAAAAAAAATAATAAATAATAACAATAGTATACACATTCATGTATATTTTAAAAAATTTAATCATAATAATGTCCATATATTTATATCAAAAAATTCAACCAACTAATACAAATATATATATCTATTCTACAGATTTAATAAGAAAGTATTTTTTTTCATTGATTCAACATGATAGTGATTTTGATACCATTTATTGGATATTTATAATTGATAAATTAGATTCATGATATATCAGAAAATCATTCAATTAAATTATTAGGATAAAGTATTTGAAAATATATGTGAAATTTAAGTCAAATTCTTAAATCTAAAATAGAATAATTGAATAACATTTTTTACTAATGATAGGATGTTAAAAATATATATTTTTATATTCAGTCTTGATATTATAATTCTAATTATTTTTATCTAATTTATTACATGATAAAAATAAAATCGGATCACTACATACTATAATTATTCACACTTTAATTAGATACATTAAATTCATTTTAACTTAATTTCAAGAGTTAATATGTAACAACTTTTAATATAATTATTAAAATATAAACTCATATATTTAATTAAGATCGAACAAGTATACATTTTCTTATAATTCTTAATTTTTTTTAGTTAGCATCTGTTTATTTTTTGTTAAAATTTTTTGAATATTAGACTTCAAATATATAAAATACATTTATTTTACAAATTTATATTTGAATCTTTGTTTGAATTGTCTGAATTTGATTAAGCCAAATTTTCTAACTTAAATTTTCTATGCATGCAATTCTTCTTCCTAAAATTAACAAGGTTTGGATGTACGATGCTACAATCTGGAAAACGTCAAAGATTTCATTGCCTCCTCGTAAAATGCCCAGCTGGATTGTTGGCCTGACGACTGGTGAGCTAGACTGTTGGTTCCATTCAGTTCTATTCGATATCGAAACATCAAACCTGACAGCATTGAATGTCCATTATCTATATGTATTTGCATTAATTATTAATTCTTGGGCAAAAACTGGGAAAAAAATGTTATATGAAGAACGCTTCCATAAAATTGAGATAAACTATGATTGTTTTTTTGTCAGCTTCAAACGGATACATGGGGCTCATCAGGAGGCTTGACTGTGGATGGAAACTTGGTTAGCCACGGGAGGTAACGGAGGGGCAAGTGCTGTAGATATCTCTCCACATTTCCCATTTGTGATTGGAGAGAGGACTCCACAGCATTTGTCGACCCAAGATGGTACTCAATTCAGGTAACCTTAGCGGCGGAGGATTCATCCTGGTCGGCGGACGAGTTGCATTTAGCTGTGAATATATTCCACCAGAAGGACAGTTCAACAACCAATTCGTCTTCCTCCCTTTGATAAAAGATAAACAGGATCAGCTCCGTGGCATCCATGGAGAGGTCTTCTTTACTCTGGAGAAGAATTTATACCCTTTTGTCCACGTCTCTGCAGACGGAAACGTATTAATTTTCTCAAATAACCGATCCATCTTGCTCGACCCTGCCTCAAACAAAGTTGTCCGAGAATTTCCTGCTCTCCCCGGAGGCTCCCGCAACTACTCGGCTTCAGGAATGTCGGTTCTTCTTCCGACAAAACTACATTCTGGAAACGCAAAAGATGTTAGTGCAGTGGTCTTGATTTGATGAGGTGCAAAGTAGGACTCGTTTTATTTTGCGGAGAGTAAGAAGCAGTCCTTTCCTGCATTGCAAGACTGCGGAAGAATCAAAATCACAGACCATAATCCAACCTGGAAGATTGAAAATATGCCTTCAGGTCGTGTAATGGGCGATATAATGATTCTTCCAACTGGAGATTTGCTGATGCTTAACGGTGCAAAAACCTGGAACAGCAGCCTGGAATGACGCCGAGGACACAAATTTCGTTCCCGTTTTATACGTACAGGCCGGGCGCTGTGGACATGAAAGGTTTAAGGAATTGGCTGCAACAACGCCGAGAATTAACCATTCATCATCTGTATTCTTACCAGACGGAAAAATTCTTGTTGCAGGCAGCAACAACCCATGATGGATACCTATTTAATGCGAAGTACAAGTACCGACAGAGCTTTGAGAAATTATCCTTATTGGTTAGGCTGAGACAACAGAGAATAGTCGAGTCTTCAAGTTGATCAACTACTTCAAGAGATTGTGGTCATGGTTAGATCAAATGAGTGAAGATTAAACAAGAACGATCTTCAGGTCACAATGAACGCGCCGACTTTCACGATTCATGGTATATCAATGAATAAGTGCTAAGTATTTTAGATTGGGTTCAGGTGATTAACAACATTTGGCCACGAATTCATAACATTATATCTGAAACGGCATCATCAGGTGCAGTTGCCTCCAGGGTATTATCTTCTCTATGTCGTTTACAAAGGAGCCCCAAGCGTCGCCATGTGGGTTGAGATCAAGTAGATCCAGTTATACTGTTTATGCACTTCTTTTGTAGCTCTGTAAACACTAAAGGCAGATATTCTTTATACCATGGAGATAGGATATTATTAATAGAAATCATTCATTTCAAATCTTCTGATATACTTTGTAAACAAAATTATTCAATCAATTAATTACTGTTAATGGCATATGTTTCTTTCAACCGTGATATACTCAGAAGACATACATCCTCTCTGGTTTCATATAATATACTGCACATTAAGGCATAAGCATAACTGGGCGTATACTTGTTTGTAGAGCTGTCAAAACGGGTTCAGTCCAACGGGTCGGTTCGTTTAATTCGTAAAATAAATGGGTTAGGGTCAATAGTTTTTTATCCGCGGGTTAAACGGATCGGTCCGTTTAATCCGCGGGTAAAATAGTTTAAACCCGTTTAATCCGCGGGTTAAACGGGTCGGTCCGTTTAACCCGCGGGTAAAATAGTTTAAACCCGTTTAATCCGCGGGTTAAACGGGTCGATCTGATTATATTAATTAAATATTTAAAATTATTTTTTTAAATTAAATATTTATTATATATTTATAACAATAAAATTTTAATTTTAAAAAATTAAATTAAAATTATTTGTTGTTATATATTTATAGTATTTTATTTTTTATTAATTTTTTTTAAAATTATAATTATTTGTTATTTGATTAATTAATTAATTTATTTATTTAATATAAACGAGTTGATCCGTTTAGTCCGATAGCCTGACGGATTGAGTTAAGATTAAGAATATCAATCCGTTTATTAAACGAATCAATCTAACTCAATCCGTTTAAATACTTACTCCAAAATAATCCGAACCAATTAAATCCAACCGACCCGTTTAACAACCCCACTTGTTTGCCTAAAACCATATTTCTTACTTCCATGAGTACACAATTTTCAGAGTGCTCTCTGATCAGAGATTTGCACTAAATCCTGCAGTTTTCATCATCCAAATCGACTAATCCAAGTTTTGCTTCTGTTGTATTCTCAGTAGATCCAGACAAGATTTTTTGCGAAGCTTACGAGCAAACAGGCGTCTGAGGTATCCTTCGACTGTGATTGCTCTAAATAATGGAGGTGTTTTTTCTGATATCAAAGTGGAAGCTGGGTGTACTTCAGCATCATATTTTGGGTTGTAGAATGTGGCAGTGGAAAGCCTTTCTTTTGCAGTGTGTACTGTTAAACGATGCTCAATGCTACGGTATGTCCTCGTACTTGTTCTTCAATTGGTAAAACTGCTAAGGCTCACTAAGTCAATTCTCAAACTTGAGATTCAAATAGAATCATATATACTTGTCAACTATGCAGCATTAAGATTAATTTTTCCAGGGGCACTTTAATATAAGAATCAAGATATTAAAATTTTTATTACCTCCAACATATCTCCAATGTTGACAATGAAAGCAACTGGGTGTACTGGTGTAACAGGAACCCACTTTCCATCTTTCCTTATCTGGAGACCTTCCACTTCATTGATTTGTAGGAGAATGGTAAGACCAGATGCATCAGAATGAGGGGTAAGGCCTATAACTTTTCACACTGTGGACATGGAGGGTAATAGTTCATCCTCATTGATTGCAGTCCATTTTCAAAGAACTCTCTCATTTCTTCATCCTTGAAGTTTAAAACTTTCGCCATTTTCAATATCAAGTCGGGGTTAGAGTTTGCAACTCCAATGATTAAACCTCCAAGGTGTCCCCTACATGAAAAAGAGGTCAATTAGACGATTTTATTTTATTATATATATATATAATAATTCTTACAATAAATTATTGAAATTTGTATTTGTCATCTACATGAATTTTATGTTATAATAACCTTAGAAATAGATATAGATATAGATATATATCCTCGTGGGAAGTAAATGATATTTTAAAAAAATATTTTTATAATTTTTTATTTTTATCATATAAGTCTTTCATTTTAATTATATAAATTTATAAATTAAAATAATTAAATTTTTTATAAATATTTTAATACTTCATTTTATAATATTTTATATTAAAAAAATTTATGAATTTATTTTTATTTTATAATTTAAATTTATAAAAAAATATTTTTATTTTTAAAAATTAAATAAAAATAATTTAAATATTTTTTATTTAAATTATTAAATGACTTTAATATTTTTTACTTAAAATAAATTATAAATTTATATATTTACACATTTAGAATAATGTCCAAAAATAATCTTTTTTTTATTTTTTAACACTCTTCATATTTACTTAAAAATGACAAAAAATTTCTTTTTAAATTTCTTAACTTATAAAATTAAATAACTTGTTTGGGGGAAAATGCGGAGGTAACATATGGACACTTAATCAGCAAGACACGTGACAAGAAGTCAAGTGTAATCCAAGGGTTCTCTCTTCTTATGTGTATTCTGTCCCAGGCATCCCGGTCCAGCGATGCCATCGCCCCAAGTATCCTCCGGTTCAGGAATCTTATGGTCTCAAGCAAACTTCGCCTCAGGGATCCTATGATCTCAGGCAAGCTTCGTCCCAGGCAACCTACTTCCTAGGAAAATCAGTATAATCGTAAGCATCCGAAAGTTGGATTTCATAATCATCCCCAGCTCGGGGATCAGAATAGCTTCCCAGGAAATTTGCCTCAGGTCAGGAGTTCCCTGACTGCTGGCTCTTCGACGATCCCTGACCAGAGTATCAATAGACATATGCCTCTCCCACTCAAAAATGAGAATGATTAGTGACAACTGGCTCGTCAAAAGTACCCATCCCATCCTCTGACCATTTTCAGGTGATGGGACGGTGACGGGCCTGCAAAGCCGACAGATGTGAAAGATCATTAAATAAAATCGGTTGCATACTATCCCATTTCAGATATCACATCCTTTCTATTCTTCGATGCCAAGTCACATCACCGTTCAGAGAAAGGACACTATATAAACCAAACTCCTGTAACGGAGGAGGGGTTGGTTCTTAGTTAGTTGGCTAGTGGGTTGAATTTTGAGTATTCATTGATCATTGTATTTCAGAGTTTAGCTATCGGAGGAGTGGGAAATACTTAAACTACACAAAGAGATTGAGAGAAATCAGGCAACCTCATTATCGTTGTTTTCCTTTTCGCTATCTTTGGAGGGTCAATTTCACACATATTTCTTTCATTCTCGGTTCGTTCAGGCTTTCTTTTTGTTACCTTTATCGGAAACACATTTTATTCTCCCACCTTTTCTATGACTTAGGTATCAGATTTTTTTCGTCAAAAACCCCTTCCGACATCACTCTGAGGTGTTACTTTCTTTGTAGGCTTAGGAGGTGAAGTTCTGTCGGAAGCAATCACATTCGTAGTCCTTGTCCAATGTAAAAATCGTCACTCGACAAATAGCCGCATTGTCTTCACACCTCATCAGTTGAGTCATTCCACGTTGGTTGCGAGGAGGGTCCACGGATAATTCTTGCACCAACAACTGGCGTCGTCTGTGAGAATCAACAAAAAACCATTGAAGCACTGTGCATGGAGGAAGAAAGGAGGAAGGAATACTCTCTGAAGTTTTCCGAAAAATATTTTTGAAGTTTTTCTTTATGAAAAGCTTGAAATTACAAAAGAAGACGAGGAGATAAAGATTCCAGTTCCAGCAAAAGTATCACTCGTGGAGGAGAAAAGATTTCCCTGACCAAGGAGGGGCCCTGGTCAGGAAATAGATAAGTGGATGGATTTTTAGCCAGCAGGACGGAAGCATTGGAAAAAGATCTCCTGGAGGTTAGGAGGCAGATTGCCAGAGAGCCCGTTTCTCTGAGGGAAGGAAGAATACCACTGGCTCTTCAGGGCCTCGAAAGTCATACTCCCCGAAGTGGTGGTGCAGAAAAAGTTTGGGAATCCCGAGAGGTATATGACTATATACCTGGGCAGAGATTGACACCTAGGTAGAAGAAAAAAGCTAAGGTAATTGAGAGGTTGGAAGAGCCTCATGTGCCTCAGAAAATAAACACCCACTTCAAAATTCATGAAGGACGTGAATACAGGAGGATTATCGTTGATAAGAATCCCGGAAGGATAGTTCAGCCAGAAGTAGAACATAGCCTAACCTCCATTGATATGAGATTCTATCTAAATGAAAAGTATGCTTGAGAAAAGGAAGCAGTTGCTACGATCAATAGGAGGGAGATGGAAGAGTGCGTGAAAAAGATGTTGTGTGAGATGGGGGCTTGCAACCTCCCTGCTCAAGGAAGAAACCTGAGAATAGAGTGGACCTTCCCCTCAGGTCACAAATCTCCTTTCTCAGAGGAGATCTTATCCTTGGTCCTCCGTAAGAAGTTAAAGATGCCCCAATTGCCTCCCTACTTGGGGAAGACTGATCCATCCCTACACGTTGACACATTTAGGGAGATGATGCTGATCCAAGGTCTAACCGAATTACAAATGTGTCACCCTTTTCCTTTGATTTTAGAAGGGCCAGCTCGACATTGGTATAAGAACCTACCACCATCCAGCATCAACAACTTCAGTCAATTGGTGATCCTCTTCGAAAATGAGTTTAAGGGAGAGGTTGTCACCTGCTGAAACTTGAGCACCCTGCTATCCATTCGTTAAGGAGCAGGAGAGACTTTAAAAAGTTTTGTGCATAGATATCATGAAGAAGTGATGGAATTAGGGGCTTACCATCATCCTTTGGCCCTGGAATGATTGAAAAAGGGCCTGCGATTAGAAAGGGTTTGGTACGCCGTTCATCAGCGTACGGTGGACACTTATGAAATAGCCTGAATGAAACTGTTAGATGAAATTAAAATTGAAAGGGAGATGATGCTAAGAATGAAAGAAGAATCCCGAGCGATCCCGGCCAAGAAAGATCATCCTCAGGAGGCGTGGCAGAAGGAAAAAGGGGCTAGATCCGGGAATCTCAGATACGGACAGGAGAGATAGGGGCCAAGGAAGGTTTTTACCCCGACCCCCCAGGGATGACAAACCCCAAAAACAGCATTCACTAATAAGCCCTCCCAAGAAGGTGGAGCAGTTAGCTACCCAAGGGTTTACTCCATTGAAAGCTCCTCTATCTGAAGTATATGAGTATGCAAAGAGTCGAGACCTATTGACGCCCTTCAAGCCATGAAAGTAAAGGTGCCCAAAAAGACCAAGAGGCAATTCTGTGAATTCCACAGGAAAAGTGGTCACACCACTGATCAATGCGAAGATTTGCAAAAATCAAATTAAGGTACTGGTTAAAAACAGTTATCTCATAAACTACATCAATTCCCAACACCTCTTCCTAGGGTCAAGGCAACATCAGGACGATAAAGATTACCTGAATCTGGATCCCGGGATCATGGTTATCTCAGGAGGACCCACCCTAGCGGGGTTATCAAATAATTTTCGTAGAAATTACACCCGTTACTCGCTGCCTAGTCACTCCTCCGATATCCATATAATGAATGTGTGGGCAGACAAGAGGCCAAAGATTACCATCGTACCCATCATGTTCACAGATGAGGACGAAGTGGAGGTCCATTACCTCCAGGATGATGCCTCGGTAGTGGCGATGGGATTCACATCGAAGCAGGTCAGTAGAATCCTGATTGATATAGACAGTTCAGCGGATATAATTTTTAAAGATACGCTGAACTCTCTGGACATAGAAGACCTAGAGTTGATTCCACCCAGCTCCACTTTACACGGATTTGGAGATTTATGCATTACTCCCCTAGGGTCGATATAACTTTCAGTTATAATGGGAGAAAAGCCCTATCAAAAGATCTTCATAGTCTGTTTTCAGGTAGTTGATTTGAAGATCCCTTACTCCGCCATCCTGGAAAGGCTTTTTCTCAAGCATACCAAGGCCGTGAAAAGTATCCACTACCTGAAGTTGAAATTCAAGGTTGGGGAAGGAATTGGCATTATAAGGTGCAATCAAAGAGAAGCAAGGTCGTATTTTATCACTTCTTCAAAGCAAGATTATTGCATTCGCAAGAGGCCGTTGGAGGATCCCCTTGAGCCAACCGTCAATCCCTCAACCAGCACAAGAACAGAGTCTGGAGAATCGTTTATTTTCCAGGACGAGGAACGTAATGGATCGCCATTTCCCAGGGTAGAATCAGAAGAAACCCTGACCAGTGTGATCGTGGATGAGCGCTATCCCGAAAGGGTCGTCAGGGCTGGCACCTGACTAAACTCTGAGCAGAGGCAAGCTATGATAGAAACCTTGAGACGGAACGCGAATGTGTTCGCCTAGAGTCATGCAGACTTGCCAGAAATTGATAAAGGAGCTATAACCCACCATCTCGCAGTTGGCTCTTCACACAAGCCAGACCGTCAAAAGAAGAGGGTTTTTAATGCTGAAAGGCAAAGGGCTATAAGAGAAGAAGTAGATAAATTGCTCAAGGCTGATTTTATCTGAGAAGTTAAATACCCAAACTGGATGGCCAATATTATCCTGGTCAAGAAAGCCAACGAAAGTTAGAGAATATGTGTCGACTTCACTGACTTGAATAAGGCATGTCCAAAAGATAGTTTTCCCCTGCCCCGAATCGACCAGTTAGTAGACTCCACAGCAGGCCACGAACTATTAAGTTTTATGAATGTATTCTCAGGATACAATCAAATACCACTGTATCCGTCAAATCAGGAGAAGACAGCCTTCATCACTGATCAAGGGTTATATTGTTATAAGGTGATGCCTTTTGGACTGAAGAATGTCAGGGCCACTTTTCAAAGATTGGTGAATAAGGTTTTTAAGCCACTGATAGGATAATCTATAGAAGTATACGTGGATGATATGATCTCTAAATCCATCAGGGCCTCAGACCACCCTCTTCACCTGGAATAGGCATTCTCATTACTTAGAGAGTATCAACTGAAGTTAAACCCTGAGAAGTGCGCCTTTGGAGTCAGGTCGGGAAAGTTTCTAGGCTTCATGGTCAGTGAAAGAGGCATTGAGGCCAACCAACGGAAGATATAGGCAATCCTGAACTTGAAGAATCCCAGCACGGTGAAGGAACTACAAAGTTTGACAAGAAGATTGGCCGCTCTGAGCCGTTTTATTTTTCAATTGACTGACAAGTGCCACCCCTTCTTTAGGGTTGTGAGAAAAGGCAAGGGAATGATATGGGGCGAGGAATGTGAAGAATCCTTCAAACAACTTAAGGATTACCTAACCTCCGTCTCGTAGCTGGTCAGCTCTTCGTCACAGAAAATTCTTTATCTTTATCTGGCTATCAGTGAACACGCAGTTAACTAAGTATTGGTAAAAGAAGATTCTTAACAAGTATAGAGGCCTATATACTATACCAGTAAAGCCTTGATAGACGCTGAAATGAGATATTCAGCACCAGAAAAGCTATCTCTGGCGCTCATTGTAGCAGCCAGGAAATTACGATCTTATTTCTAAGCCCATTCAGTGGTGGTACTGACTAGCCAGCCGCTTTGATAGATTCTCCACCGACCCAACCTGTCCGAGAGACTGGTTAAATGGACAGTAGAACTCAGTGAATTTGACATCAACTTTCAACCTCACAGGGCTATCAAAAGACAAGCTCTAATTGATTTTGTAGCTGAGCAGACTGCTACAGAAACACTAGCCATCTCTCAACCCCTCAGTTCACCTGAGCAGATGGAGGTGGATCTCCCTGACCTGAGAGAATCCCTGACCTGGCAGCTGTGGATAGACGGGTCAGCAAGTCAAAATAAGGGAGGTGTAGGCATCATATTAATCAGGCCCGAGAAAGAGGAAGTCAGATATGCTTTAAGATTTCTTTTTCATGTAACTAACAATGAAGCAGAGTATGAAGTTTTGTTGACAGGATTAAGAACAGCACAAGAAATTAGAGTTCGCAAACTCACCACTTATAGTGATTCATAACTTCTTGTGAATCACTTAAACAGATCATATCAAGTCCCGAAAGAAAGCATGAAGGCTTACCTCGCAGAGGTCCGACGCTTAATTAATCAATTCGAGAAGGTGGAGATGCAAAAGATTCTTTGGTCAGAGAACCTCCTGACTGACGCACTATCAAAGCTTGCCTCATCCTTCATTGAAAATATTTCCAGGGTAATTCCTGTCAAAACCCTGGGACGAAAGGGCACCTTTCCCCTTGAGAACACCAGTATCTTGACCACTCAGAAAGAATCATCATCATGGATGGACCCTATCCTGAGATACATCAGTGAAGGTATCCTGCCACCTGACAAAAACGAAGCTCTCAGGATTTGGAGAAAAGCCGCCAGATTCGCCATAATAGAGGGCACCCTATATAAAAGGGGAATTAGCACCCCCTACCTAAGATGCCTGAGATCGCAGAAAGTCGAAAGGATGTTGAGCCAGATGCACCAGGGAACTTACGATAATCACAACGATAGCAGGAATCTGGTTTACTGAGTGTATGCAGACATCCCCCGTCAACCTCTAGAAAACCTGATCACCTTGTTGAGTCCTTGGCCTTTTGCACAACGGGGACTTGACCTAATAGGACCCTTTCTACCTGCTAGGACACAGGCAAAATACTCCATTATGGCCATTGACTACTTCACAAAATGGGTAGAAACGGAACTTTTGTCCAAGATCACCTAGAAGAACACCATCGCTTTCATCCAAAGGAACATTCTTTATCGATATAGAATTCCTAACGTCCTGATTGCAGACAATGAAAAATAATTCGATAATAAGGGAATGAATGAGTTCTGTAACGAATGGAATATTGATCTAAGGCTGGCATTTTCGGCACATCCAAAGGCAAATTGTCAAGTTGAGGCAATCAATAAGACCATCAAAAAACTACTCAAAATGAAGCTGGGTAAGAGGAAGAGAGCTTGGGCGGATGACCTACCCAAAGTCTTGTGGGCTTACCAGACCATTACGAAGGTAGCCACAGGTGAGACGCCCTACTTCCTGGCCTACGGGGTTGAAGTAGTAATGCCAGTCGAAATAGACATCCTAACGTTTCGCATTTCGCATTTTAGTGAAGAAGAAAATCAGCAAGTTATGCGTTTTGATTTAGACTCCAAGGATGAAGCCAGAGATCGTGCCTTGATCAAGACCGTCCTCCACCAACAAAAGGTGTCTAGGTCCTATAATCGAAAGGTTAGACACCGTTCATTCAGAGAAGGTGATCTCGTACTCAGAAGAATCACCCTTAATACCCGAGTAGTATCGGAAGGATCCCTAAGAACCGTATCAAGTGGTCAGGATAGTCAGACTAGGAACTTACAAATTAACCCAGTTAGACAGTAGCATTCTAAGCAAAGCCTGGCATACGGAGATGCTAAGAAATACTACCCTTAAGAGAACTTTTCCTCAGGTGAATCCAGTTGTAAGCTTGTAATACACTTATAATAATTATTCAACTACGAATAAAAGAGAAGTGTTTAAGCATTTTTAACATCTCTCATGCATATCTTTAGTGAAAAATATAAGGTTAAGGTTGGCTGAATACCGTAAAATCCTTTTACTCTTAGTAATATTTGAAAAATCATATCCCTTCTCAGGTGCCATAAGTCCTTGATCCTGATTAGGCATCTAATATGTCTAAGACCTGGTCAGTGACGAAGTGTGGTAAACCCTGAATGGATCAGGTCTACTAAATCCTATCCCTTCCCAGGTGTTGTAAGCCCTTAACCCTGATCAGGCATCTAATATGTCTAAGACCTGATTAGTGAAGAGACGTGATAAACCCTAGACGGATCAGGTTTACTAAATCCTATCCTTTCCAGATACCGTAAGCCATTGACCCTGATCAGGCATCTAATATGTCTAAGATCTGATCAGTGACGAGGCGTGGTAAACCCTGGATGGATCAGGTCTACTAAATCCTATCCTTCTCAGGTACCGTAAGCCCTTGACCCTGATCAGACATCTAATATGTCTAAGACCTGGTCAGTGTTGAGGCGTGATAAACCCTAGACAGATCATCTCTACTAAATCCTATCCTTCCTAGGTACTGTAAGCCTTTGACCTTGATCTAGCATCTAATATGTCCAAGACCTGGTCAGTGGTAAGGCATGGTAAACCCTGAACGGATCAAGTCTACTAAATCCTATCTCTTCCCAGGTACCGTAAGCCCTTGACCCTGATCAGGCATCTAATATGTCTCAGTGACGAGGCGTGGTAAACCCTAGACAGATCAGGTCTACTAAATCCTATTCCTTCCTAGGTGCCGTAAGCCCTTGACCCTGATCAGGCATCTAATATGTCTAAGACTTAGTCAGTGGCGAGGCGTGATAAATCCTGGTAGGATCAGGTCTGTCAAATCCTATCCCTTCCCAGGTGCCGTAAACCTTTGACCCTGATCAGTCATCTAATATGTTTAAGACCTGGTTAGTGACAAGGCATGATAAACCCTGGCCGGATCAGGTCTAACTA
>JAVXUL010000008.1:16049805-16072911 GCA_035590515.1 Trichilia minutiflora | reverse complement strand
CTGGTAAATCCACCACCTGGTCTTCGACCTGGGGTGTAAGGACAACATCTCCATTTCCTTAGCCTTGGGTAGGGGTCGAGACAACTTCCTCCGGATTTTCCTGGAGAGTGGGGGCCTCTTTCTCCTCATCAGTCGGGTCCCCTTCTTCAGCAGTCTTTGTTGTTTCCTAGGCCGAAGTCTCAAGGAGCCTCTCTAAAACAGCTGTCCCTGAGGACCCCGGGACGTCCCAGCCCAGTTGATCGAAGAGTCACCTCAGATCTAACTGTAGGTACTCTTGGAGAAAACGGCAGCTAGTCAGATTAACATCCATATTTACTCCTGCATCATGCTACGACTCAAGTTAGGAGGTACTTCCCATAACTCTTGAGACTACTCATCCATGTAGTGCTGCAAGGTTCTGTTCGTTTCCTCCAGGGACTTGCACTCTTCCCAGGCACCCTTGAGCCTCCCTTCCATTTTCTTATAATGGATGATGATCCTGGAGTTTTATTCTTCCAGCTCGACATTCTTACCTCTCATAGCCCGACAGATGTCATTCATTTTCTTGAATCGACCTTTGGCTGTCTGCTTGGCCTTCTCAGCTTCTGCCTTCTCTTTCTCCGGCACTGGGACCCGAGCCTCAACCTTAAACAACCTTTTTTTGTAGGCCCGCTCCTCCTGGACCCATTCGAATTTCTCCAAGAGAAGTTGAGACTTCTCTTCCTCCATGCCAATGATCTTGGCCATTAGCTCCTCCCTCTCCTTGGAGGCGCTCTCCCGGGCCAAGGATAGGGCTTCCTGAGCTTTCTTCTCCAGTTTTTTCACTGTATCAAAAGCCCTTTGCCTGACCTAGATAGCATTTTGGAAGTCTCCAGTGAACATGTTCAAGATGAAGGCACTCTGTATAAGAAAAACACTGGTCAGACAATTATTAAAAAAGGTTACTAACTAGAACTTGGATTTTTGAAGCGAGGATAATATTCACCCGATGGGCGTGAAAGCTCATGGATTTGAGTGCTTCATCAGGGGACATGTTTTCAATCTCCCTGCTTTCCCTGGGAGAAATTGCTTCCCTGTCCTGATTCAACAGAGAAAGTTGATGCCCAAAAGTTTCCCTCTTGTCTTCAGGGAAATCTTCTATCTCCATGGCATCCGAATCCCCCGTGTCTCAGTCCTCAGGGAAAAAGGGTCATCAATTTTAAAGAGAGGTAGATCCTCCTGCCCCCGCTCCCGACCTTTGCTTACCTCGACCTCCTGGGTTTCTCTGGGGCCAACTGCCCTTCCTGTATCCCGTCCGAAGACCTGGGTGGCTACAGCGCCATCCTCAATCATCAGGACAGTTTTGGGTGCAGGATCTATGGGGTGAGGAAGAGAAACGGTTTTCTTCCCCTTCTTCCTCTCCTTTTTCTGACCTTCCTCCAAGGGCCTTTTACCCTTGTCTTTTACTTGGGACGAGCCAGTCTTTGAGGGGCGCTTCTCTGACTCATCTCTAGGCAACTCCTTGAAGGAGATACCCTTCTATTTAGGGGCTTCCATCTTTTTGGCCCCCTTCTCAAGGGTCCTCTTGGCATCACCCTTCATGAGCCCCTTGCCCTTATCAATCGGGGTCTTCTATTTGGGGTCAGCCAACTCCACCCCCTTTGGACCCTGCCTTGAAAATAGCCCTAGCAATACATTGGTTGTTTTCTATTTCTTGTTTGTTGTAGTACTCTTCATACCTGCAGTTGCACAAAGATAGGTAAAGAAATCAAAAAAATTTAGAAAAGAGAGGAAATTTACCCAGCTACACACATCAAAGGGTTTTCTACCTTTGTTCATATGAGTTCTGATTTTCGTCAACTCATTTCTGGTCGCCGCTTTTGACACCAGCCCAAATTTCACCTAAGTATCTACGCTCAAAAGTGCTTTGACATCACCACGAACTAGGGACTCCACCTTGTTGGCCATATCTTGTTGGTCACGTCAATCGAAATCCTCGACTGTTCCCTGTTGATTTCTGTACGGAAAGAGGTCAGTTAGAATTTTTTTCTTTCGATAAGCAAAAAAGTTTTCGATTTTTCAGCTTGTTATACCTGGCTTCTAGAAAGTTGTATGAATGGCCTCCTGAAGAGATCCCACCCAGTTACTACTGACCATAAACCAGCGGTCCTTCCAGTCCTTGTTACAGGAAGGACTTCCCTTTAACTTTGGTTGGAATCTTGGACGGATTTCTAGATAGTACCACCCTGGATACTGACTGGTATTTTTCTTGAGAGTATAGAGATACAGTACCTCATCCGGGGTAGGGGCAGGGAATTTCGCTTCAGCTTTCAACACGAACAGGCCCCCCAAGACCCTCTAGCTATTCAGAGTCAGTTGGTAGAAGGGAATACCAAAAGCCTTGAACATTCGTGTAAAGTATGGTTGGAGGGAAAACCGGACCCCCAGTAACAAGTGCTCCTCATTGAAAGCGACCTCTCCTGATCCTAGGGCATTCGAGATTTCTTCTGCCCTGGGGATGCTGAACCGAACATCCTTAAGGATGTTGTATATTTGATGATAAGTCTCCAAGTCCGCCTCAATAATGGTCGAGGGGAACCAGTCCACTTTATTGGGTCCCCTAGACTGGACTTGCCTGATGGTGTTCCTCCTATTCTCCCCCCTCTCGTGGGTAGGGGTTGCAGCATCGGTAGACTCCTTCCAGGGAGTAGTATCTCTTGAGCTTCTTTCACCGACCATCTCTTGTGAAGAGTTTTTAGCAAAAAGTGTGAGAAAAGGATGAAGAACAGTGAGAGCAGGAAGCAAAGAGAGGTTTTGAAAACAGAAAAAATCCAAGAAGATGAAGATTTTGTAAAAATGACAGGAGAAAAAGGGGTATTTATAGATGAGAGAGGTGATCCCAGTCGTTGATTTAAACGGACAGGGAGTCGCCATATATCCTTGACTATAAATGCCCCCACAAGGATCGAGGAGCCGTCAAATCCTCTGAACAGTGCTTCAACACGTGGCGCATCCCCAGCCAAGTATTCAAAAATTGTTCAATACTCAAAGAGCCGCCTTCCCAAGGACAGCTGTTGATAGATATGACGTAATTTTTGATAGGGGCAATTAATGAAGACGGAACGAAGATCCAGGCAGGACATGTCATCAACAGTGTAACGGTTCTGTTAGAAGAGAGAGAAGGGATCTCACGGAACGTGAAGCTTCTGCGACATGATAAATGTCTCAGGGACCATAAAGTTTCTGTGCCACGACAACGGCCTCAGTAATTGACCACTCCACCAGTCAATTAGACTCACTTGAGCCGGTATTTCTTTTTTAGGATGGATTATCTCAGGCATAATTTTCTGGCGCAAGCCTTACTGGTCTCACACCAGAAATTGGGGGACTGGATGTTTTTGGGAAAAATATAGGGGTGATACGTGGAGGCCTTGTCAACAAAGCACATACAAGTGGCCAGAGGTAATCTTACACAGTTCTGTCTCAGATACACCTTGCCCTAGGTATCTCCTTGCTTAGGGAATACACGGCTCCGGGCAAATTCCATCCCGGGAATTTCTCTTCTTAGGAATTCTATGGCCCCAGTGAGTTTTGTCCCAGGTAATCAGCATCCCAGGAGAATTAATGGCGCCCTAGGATTCTCACTGTCTCAGGCGTCACGAAGACTGAAGCTCCTTCTCAGGCATGGCACGGTCATCCACAGTACGCCTCAAGTATCCAACAGCATCAGCTGAGACAAGTCGCCTCCCCAGAGACCCGGATGGCTTCTCAGAGGAATCATCTCAGGTCTGGATCAGGGCGGGAATTCCTACATAGAGTATTAGCAGATATGTGCCCCCTCCTTCATATCAAAAATGGGAATGATTGCTAACAGTTGGCCCCTTAAATACACCTGTCCCATCCTCTGACCATTTTTTCAGGTGATGGAATGGTGTCAAGCCTATACTCCTGCAAATGTGTCAGTATCATTAATGAAATTCGACTGCACACTGTCCCATATCAGATGTCACATCCTTCCCATTCTCCAATGCCAAGCCACTATTTAGGGAGGAGACACTATATAAGACAATTTTCTTCAACAGAAAAGGGACTAACTTTTTTCGGGCTGGCTCTCTTGGATTTTGAATTTTTGGTTGGAACCTCGCCGAAAGTTTGCACTTCGATCACACGCTAATAGAATGGGAGAGCGAAAAAGGGAGCCTGATTATCATCTTTCCTAACCATTTCCATTTGGTAGTCTTGGGATATAGATTCTACACACTTTTCTCTCATTTCAAGCTATTTTCGGTTTTCTCTTTGTTGCTTTGGTCGGAAGTCTATTTTCTTTTTCCTCTATATTATTTCTGACTTAGGCATCGAAGTTTTTCATCGAGAACCCCTCCCGACGTCACTCCATAGGTGTTTGTTGTCTTTGCAGGCTTAGGAGGTGGAGTTTCATCGGAAACAGCCACACTTTCAGTCTCTCTCTGATGAAAAAATCTCCGTTCAACAACAGCCATATCACTTTTATACCTCACTAACTGAATCATTTCTCGTTGACCGTGAGAAGAGTCCATGAACAATTCTCGCACCAACAAACCTAATTTTAGATAAATTGATAATATAAATCTTATTTATTTAATTTTTAATTTTTCAATCAAGAGATTGTTATCAATTATCCATTAATACATTATTCTAAATAATATTAATTGGTCCAATTAGATTAAATATATTTTAATCCGTTAATATATATATATATATATATATATATACCCAATATATACATATATTAATATTTAACTATTAAATGTTCACTTTTACGACGCAACATTAAGTATCAACATTTGATAATTAAATGTATTAAACATACTTTAAACATATTTATTATTATTATGAAAAATAATTTTTTCGCCAACTCAATTTTAATGCCATTATTTGATTATTGATCTTAAAATATTTTTATCACCACTTTCTTACCAAACTAAATAATCACATTATTTATTAATATAAAAATCTAATTGAAAACACTTTTTTTTTATTGATTTACATTATGGCTATTACATTAACACATGGATTCGAATATTTTAGATCCATATATATTATGGTTGCATTAAATATTGCATATTTATATATTAAAAATATATTTAATTATATGTTTGACTTACTTAAACATATAAATTCTCACGGAAATAATTTTTCCATCAATTTATTAATATGGTCAAATATTTTTTCATCATGGAAATAAAACATCTTTATTACCACAATTTTTAAATCAAATATAATTAAATAAAACTCTTTTATCCTTTTTATATTTAACCATATATATTGGATTTATCAATTCATATTTCATGCACAATTGATTACCAGTATCAATTCAATCAATTCTAATCAAATTAGAATCTTAAATCATGGATTATAATCCAACCATTTAATCAAAACTTATGTTGAATCAATTAAACATCAACAATTTAATTGGAAAATAATTTTTCACATAACATTAATATGTCATTAATCCATCCATGGTTTTGTTATTGGAATTCAACCATAATGCATTCTATAAGCTATTTCCATCAACACATCATATATGTATAATATCAATTAGGATTTACAAATTGATCTCAATTAGATTATTATACATAAGTATAAATAGTCTTATTATAATATAGTCGAATGAGTCAAAGTATCGTATCCACAAGAAGTATTTTTTTAAAGAGTTCAATTAGGTTATGTCCAAATCAAGGTTTAATAGTAAAAGTAGAATAAATGATAAATCAATTTTAAAGAAAGAATTATCAAGTAGAGATTAAATTCAAATTAAAACGTTAAGACTTCGAAAATTAATATTTTAGGATGATAGTTAGTAAACAAGATCCCTTATTTTAACTCAATTGAGATTAACTAAAGAGTTATCTCAATTAAAAAATTAAAATTGTTTTATGCACTCAAAACATATTTTCTCCAAAAAATTAATATTTGATTAAAAATATCCTTAAATTAATTGATAAAATCATTTAAAAAAAGTGTTTAAGACAATTTAAAAGTTTAAAGTATGCTTTGTACCATATATCTACAATGAATTAAGGAATATATTTCTAAATATTCAATGTACTGAATGTCTACAAAGAATCAAAGAGTTTAAATATTTAAAAATATTTTTCAAAACATGAATATATAATTAATAAAAAGAACTTAAATATTAAAAATAAAAATAAAATCTAGAAAACATATTATATATCCTTAAACAATTTTAATTTTTGTAATAATAATAAAATTAGTATAATATAAAAAATAAAATAAAATAAAAATAAAACACTTAGACATGGGTAGACCAAGCCCAAGTGCATGCTTTGCACGCACTCGAGACTGACTTGCCCATGCTCAAGCCTATGCTTTATGCTCATTAGGGCTTGGCTTGTCCACACCCGAGTACATGCAAAGCAAAAGCTAAGATGTGTGCCAAACATACCTCCTAGCACGTGCAATAGCTCAAACTCCCAGTGCATATTGTTCTTAAAATTTTGGAAAAAAAAAATTTTAGGGTGTTGGGGGATTGGTACGGAGGTATGCCAAGCTTTTTCAACATAACATTATCATTTTATAATATAATTATTATCATTCTTCTTCCACAAACTTAAATTCATATATAATACCTATCTATTATATCAAAATTTTATATTTAAAAAACATGTTATTGATAAAATAAATAATATATATAATAATATTTTAAATTTACTTTAAATGGTAGTTAGTTAAAAATCTTATTATTGGTGAGAACGTTATCATTAAAATCGCAATTTTGACTTGTAAATTCGTTAAAATCGTGATTTTAACAAGAAAAATGCTTTTGATTTTATTAAAACCGAAATTAGGTTAAAATCATTAAAAATTCCGTTTTTACACTTAAAATTGAAGAAAACACGTTTTTATAATTTTATATTATAAAAATAAAAAATACCTAATACGCCATTTGTCCCTATTATCCTTTTTATTCTATTTGATTTACAGTACAATCCTAATAAAATTAACAAAGAACAAATATTTATTGAATAAAAGAATTGAATTCGGTTTTGTACCTTTGATGAGATGAGAAACGGGAGAGATTGATGATTACAAAGCCATATCTAAGAATAAAAAGAAAGATAGAGAAAAGAGAAAGGAGGGAGAGAGAAAATATGAGACTCGAAGAAAATATAGATTTGATAAAAAGATAAAAAATTGTAGGAGTAAGGGGAAAGCAAGAGAGGACCGAAAACAAAATTACAACCACTTATGCCTCTTCTCTTCTCTAACGTTTACCTCTACTACTACTTTCATTACCATTCTCTTCCTATTTATTTATTTTAATAATTTGATTGATTAATTATTATATTATAAGATTCACTTGGATTTTACGCATCTCAAGTCATCTTTAGTAACCATCTACTGTATTTACGTACATAACTTTTATCCTGCACTTTCTTACTGTAATCACTCATCCATACTAGTGTTTATTGTTTTGCTTATGGTTCTTATAAAATTCGGTTTTGGATGGAGAAATTTGTAAACAATTAAGATGTTGCCACCTTAGAGGATAACAATGTGATTTTTACAACCCAGTAAATTTTATATTTTAATCTCTTAAATTTATTAATTTATAAAAATAGCTTAATTTTTTTATTATTTATATGTTATTAAAAATTTTGTTTTTACGATTCGTTTTTATGTTCCGTTTTTAAAATAGAAAACGATTTTAAATAAAATCGTGATTTTGATAACCTTGGGCGAGAAGTTTTAAATCGGGTGAGATGAAAAGTGAGTATAGATGAAAAATTAAAAAAAATAATAATATTTGAATTAGGATAAAATAAAATTAAAGATAATTTAAAGAATATAATTTTTTAATAAAATTATTTTAAAATATTTTTATTTTAAAATATTAATATGAATTATTTTTGAACTAAAGTTTAATAATATGAGTTATTTTCAAACGAAAAAGTTTGGTAAGCGTGCGTTTGTTTGTTTTTCGAATTTGAATCTCCAAACCGTGGACATTTTTTTTCTTACTCTGGTCGTTTCACCGATAAGGAGAGAAAAACAGAAATGGCAATCTCCTTGCGATCTCCGCCATTTCACTCTCCAGCTAATTCTTCGTATCACTCAACTTTCCAGGTAACTATAATTGTATAATCTATGATAATCATATAGATACACTGTTACACTTCATTGAAATAATTGAATTGATTTACAGGGAAGAAATTTGCGGTTGTTATCAATATCTTATAATGTACACTTCAATCTTCGGACTCCATTTCAACTCATTCGCGCTTCTTCTTCTTCTTCGCTTGATGCAGGCATACTTTCTCTTACCATCTCTTCTTTTAGATTTTAGAGGGATTCACGGTTGTTTCTTTTCGTGTGGTTCTTCAATTGGTTGTTCATTAGCACGGAGTTGGATGCTGTGTCTAGCTTTAGCGAGATCGTTCCTGTCACTGTCGTTTTTTGATGATTTCGAGAGGTATTAAACTTGTTCCCTTGTTTAAAATAAAAATAATAAAGAACTTGCTTCGAGTGTTTTTGGAATCTGGTCTCCCTTTAGATTATTTTCGTAGCTTATAAGGTATTTTATCTATAGCTGATCTGGAAAAAAATATGAAATGTCAAGTATAAGGAGGAGAATGCATGCTGACCATTAAGAAAAGTGCCTTCAGCTGCAATGGTTTCAATGTAAAGTAGAAGCAGTACAGTCCCAGACATACCTTTAATTTAGAATTCAACACTGTCAGAGGGTATGTTTGCAGTTGAAGTGTTTGTTTCCAAAGTTACAGCAACTGTGAGTTGAAATTAGTACACGTTAAATATGTGTGTGAAAATGACTGATTTCCCATTAAAACCGGTGTTTACTAAACATAGTTGAATCAAGTATATGGAAAACTATAAGATTCAAAACATATCTTTATTTTATGTTCATTTTGACAGTTAATCCTTTTTTTCCTGACAATTCCGTTAATTATTGGATATTTAAGTTTCCTTCCTGATACCATATTTAGGGTAATCATTTCAAACCATCATCATTTTCTTTTTCCTCTAAAAACAAAGGGTATATGGGTTATGCAATTTGGTCTTAACATGGAGTGACACACAATTTTAATTTTCTGTATAGAATGCTGTGGACATGGCTTTGGCTGACTCTAGCTGTTGTAAGCTTGAGAACTCTGAGCTGAGATTGTCCTGATTCTTCAACAAGGTTGATTTTGCTATAACTTAACTGTTAGAAAACACATATGCTTTTTTTGTTGGAGTACTGATAAGGTTGGATGTGCAGGCTTTGGTAAATGTTGGGGGTGATTTGCAAAACTGGTACCTGGTCAGGTTTCGACTGAAGTGCATGGCCGACTGGCATATGATACCCACGGAATTATCTGCAAGGTAATGGTTTCTTGACAGTCATTTCTTTTAGTATCTCCACGTTAAACTGTTTGATTGAGAACCATAGATCATTTGTTTCTTTCCTTACAGAGTTTGTAAAGTTTCTTATTAGATTTTTCTTGTTCATTTGATTAATTTATGTACAGTGAATCAAATAAGAACTAGCCGTAGGGATTGTTTAACTTCTAGTTATTGAGATGCCCACAAACAAACACACACACACAAAAAAAAAAATGAATGTCCACCACTTTTGGCGGAGGTGAAGGCCAATGGCTTTAGCGTTTTGTAAACAGTTCTTTATTTAAGTTGAAGTGCACACTAAAAAGCTAAGTGAAGCTCATGTTGAGAAACTAGAATAGAGATTTTAATGCTCCACACTTGTAGCATGCATGGGTGCTAGTTGATTTAATTGGTAAAATCTCGAGTGGAATAAGAGATTTAGGGTGCAAACCCTGTTCACACTTGGTGGCGGAAGGTTTAAGTTATTTTATAATATTTAATAAAGTAAATATTAGAAAGATAAGAGATCTTAAAAATTTAAAACCCAAACTTGGTATTTTCCTGTTGAATTATCAGCTACATTGAGCACAATTCATTCATTTGTCAGTTAATTTCTTTTTTTTTTCTTAATATATTCACAAAGATATACATCTAACCTTTTAAAACTAGCAGCATGTTTAGAAGAACTCTTGGTTAGGCATCTATGTGAATTATGCTTGGACTGTAGTGAGAAATACCATTTCTTGAGGTATAAACTTGTGCTTTCTAGGCATTATGTCGAGAATAGTTAGGAAGGTTGTTAGGTTTTTCAGAAAGTTTGAGGATAATTTTTTTTTTCCCTGTTCAATAAAATCCAAGTAACCACTTGGATTAGTTAGGATAAATTTTCTAAATTAGTTAGGATTATAGGGTGCTAAGTGTACTACTTATGTAGTGCAACTGTATAAATTTTTTCCCATGGTTAAATCTGCGATAAGTGGAGCCAGAAGTGCATCAGTGGAATTAGAGGTTACTGTGCAATACCAGCAACCACTAGTGTCAACAGTCTTGCGAATTATTCTCAGCAGATTACGGTTCATCAGCTAAATGGAAAGAATTTTTTAGGATGGTCCCAGTCTGTGAAGCCGGTTGTTGATGACAGAGCAATAGCTCATGGTATTTGTGATGTTATGTGGATTAGAAGGCTGTTAGAAGAATTGAAGACTCAGAAATCACTACCTATGAAGTTATACTACAATAACAAGGCTACAATCTCAATAGCTCATATTCCGGTTATGCATGACTGTATAAAGCATGTGGATGTGGACAACCATTTCATTAGGGAAAAGATTGGCGGTGGGCAAGTTTGCATGACTTATATTCCTTCTGCTGAACAAGTTGCAGATGTGTTCACAAAAGGTTTACTCAAGAAGCAGTTTGGTGATTTGACACTATGGAATGTATCTTCAAGCCAGCTTGAGGGGGAGTGCTGGAAAGGTCAAGAGATTTAGGTAGAAAATTACCATATGTGTACAAGTGTATAATGGGTAAGAAATAGTCAATTACTGTAAATAGAAAACTAGCTTTATTAGTTACTGTAAAACAGTGATTCTTTCATGGTTTAGAGCGTTTGTAATTCTTATAAGTCGTATCTTAATGAATAAGAAAAATTATTCCCTATTCTCTTTGTTGATTGTAATAATAAGGCAACGATAATCATAGCCACGATTGAACCAAGCATATCAAAATTGATAGCACTTCATTAAAGAGAAACTTGAGGTAGTAGTGTTGAGGCCGAGGAAACTCGTTCAAACTCCGGAGAGAACATATTTAAGCTAAATGAGTAAATACATTCATGGATTTAGATACCACTTTCAACTAAAAACCTTAAGGTATTGGGTCTATGGGTCCGTTCCAGTTATATATTACTTATTTGCCTTTTAACTTTCCAATGTGGGACTCTTTTACTTCACACATTTACACTTGACATCTTAACAATCCCCCCTCAAGTGTGAGTCTCTTCCATATGTGCGAGTCTTTCCACATTGGACTTGGGCGTTCTTGCTACTCCTTAAACATAAACCTTTCTTTCTTTTTATTCGAGTATCATAGTATTTTCAAGAGTTCCATAGAATTTCGCTGTATAATGTAGCATTGGCAAATATTTTACAGAAAGATTATTTTCTGTCTGGCTGCTACTTCTGATCTTTGCAAATTTTGTTTGCTGATTCATGGCCTGTTTTATTCCAAGACTTCTGCAGCAAAAGCAATTTCATTGGGTGAAGCAGCAAAACACAATTCTGGACTGATCACTCATAGTTTTTTCTTTCTAGGATGATGGTACTTAAGTTTGTGCCTATTTTAAAATCAAATCAGCCTTTTATTATATTTCAGTGGGCTTGGTCATAATGTCTTCAGCTTTGCTCAAGCTGGTGCTTCCGTTATCCAGATATTTGTTGGCCGCCCTAGGGTAACAATTTACCTTTTAAGTAATAACAAAGTTTAGCAAATCTTGGGGTGGTCATTGGTAATATCATTAAAGTGCATGTGTTGTCTTTCAGGATTGGGCACGCAGTCATTCTGGTGACTCTGAGATAGGAGCTGCTCTTAATGGAGGAGAGGATCCTGTGTTGGCTTTGGTTCTGGATATCTAATTTCTTAACAATGTTTAGGAAGGTGGTTTTCTGTGACTAGAGTTTTCAATCAATTGTACACTGTTGGTTGATGTTCTGTAAGTTTTAGACAATACTAAAGTCTGATTTCCATACTTTGTTTTATGACACAAGTATATATTACTCTTGTTGTATGACACAAGTATATATTACTCTTGCTGTATGACACAAGGATACATTCCTCTCCTCTCACATTCAGAGTTGACTATATCATTGCACCACTGAAAGTAATTCAATCTCTTAAAGAATCAGTCACTTCTTCCGATGAAAAGTACTCTTTGTTCGGAGGCTATCCCCACAGTCTGCTCCTATGTACAATTTTAGGGAAGAGGTTTGTCAATTTGCATTTTATTCACTTTCATTAGTTTTTGTAGTTTTAATTCGAAATTGACAAATAGTATGGGATGACATCAAATTACTCAATCATTTCAAAATGAAGTTTCATGATCTTTTAGTTAGATTATGCAAAATTCCACAATTATTTTCACACAAGCTAGCATGAGCTGAATGCATTGACGATGACTGGTTATTTCATGTAACAAGCACAGTTGCCATCAAATTCCTATACAGTACATCAAGAATCCAAAAACCATTTTAACCATCTCATTGGTTTTCCTCTGTAATAACCTATCTGTTTCTTTGCTTTTATTATTTTTATTTTCCAAAATCAAATTTCCAAGCAAAACCAGGTGAGAAATTTATAGTAATGCCTGTTTATAATAGTCTTGTACTTGATGTACTAATCTTTCCATCAAGATTCTCTCTGTACCTCACTAATCTTTCCATCAAAGTTCTCTCTGTACCTCAGCTTCCACCTGCACTGCTATTATTACTATTACTGCATCAAATTCAGCAACACTAACCGCCATCAATGCCATTTCCACTAGCTCCATCAGTTTAACCACCAACTATTGCCATCTCCATTTTTATTTTTTCATCTACAGCTCCACCATTGCTCTGATTAGAATGCAATAGACATTTAGTTTTCTGGTAAAATGTATGATTTCTTATTTTGTCTGGGATTTTTTTTTCCTTGTTAAACTTATAATTTTATATGGTGAGAAACTCAAAGTCATGTTGTTTTTTTCATTTCGTTAGTGGTACTTGAAGGACGTGGATTGGATGGTGCACCAGGTTTAGAGTTCTCAATTACTATACATTACAGCAGGATATGAAATTGTCCTGCCATGGAAGGTGTGCTCAGTCTAGGTCCTTTCAGACTGTACAATGATCTTATTTTTCCCTGTACACATGGAATTTCTGTCCTTAAATGGTTTACTAATTTGTCCGTTCTTTATGTTCAGCTTACAAAGTGGGACCAATTAAGCCTTGCATCAGCTATGGGGCCTGCTGCTATGGAGCTTCTGGCTGCTGGACTTGGAAGGTTACACAAATCAAGCAATCCGAGTTGAGGAGTTATTTGGGAAGATCTGGCCACCTCCGAATGTGTGAAGTGGTTTCTTCGACCGCTCGTCTTCTTGACTGCATGGAATAAGTAGACAAAGCAGGGTTCAAGTACTGCATTTTATTTTTTTTCTCGTAGTTCCCTCTTCCTCCCTCTTCCAGTGTCTGTTGTCTCGATCTGAAGTAGCACATGTTTGCACTGAAGCCATTAACTTTATCATAAAAGTTTGAAATGGATCCTTATCTTGTTACAATCATGTGAGGATTCTGGCACTGTTGTTGACTAACCATGTGGTATGCGTCTTTTTAATATACTACTTCGTCGGCCATTCATTCTCTTATCTCTTATCTCTTGTTCGGTAATGTGTTGAGAGTTCCATCACATGGCTTTGAAAATTGAAATTGTCCTTGATACGGAAGTTCTGAAAACAGGCGAGCGCGGTAAGGATTCTGTAGATTCATTTGAGATGGTATCCGCTATTCTCTAAAGCAATAAATTTGATGGGTATGTAAGACAACATGTTAACCATATATATGTTTGATTCCATCCACCTAACAAATAAATACAACCCATTAGAGCTGTCAAATGGGCCGACGATCCGCGAATCGGTCCGTTTAACCCACCATTTAGGTGGGTTAGGACAAAAAAAAATTGACTCGTTTAATTCGCGGGCCGATTTGGCTCGATTCGTTTAACTCGCGGGTTAAATGAATCAACTCGTTTAACTCGTGGATCGGTTCGTTTAACCCATCTAATTAAAAAAAATTAATTTAATTTTTTTAATCTTTATATTTAAATGATAATTGATTATGTTTGAATGTTAATAATGATATTAAACTTATTATTTATTAATATTGAATGATATTGGATTAGTATATTTTGATATTTGAGATCATGTGTTTAAATTTAAAATTATTGATGAAACTTTTATTTTACTTGTTAAAATTTTTATATGTTAATTTATAATATAGTTAGCTTATATTGTATTTAGATTATAAATTTATTATTGTTATTAAAATATTATATTTACTAGTAATTAGTATATTTTATATATTTTTTTAAATTAAAAATTTTTAAAATCAGTCCGCGGGCTAGCTCGTTTAGGCTCGTTAATTTGCGGGTCGGATTAGGACCAGCAAAATATTGGTCCGCATAATAAATGGGCCGACTCAGCTCGATCCGTTTAAGTGCCGGTCCGTAATGGATCGAGCCGAACGAACCGAGCCGACCCGGTCCGTTTGACAGGTCTATATATTATGCAACTTACACTAAAAGAAGCTGTGGAAGCTTTGCGAGTTTAGAAGATAAATGGAAGCTAACAACTCAGGAATCACTTCTCTTCTTAGTATGCACAACAATGGCAGTAATCGGACTCTGCACATGGTCACGGTTTTGAAGAGGAAGGCTCGAAAGAAGAAAATAGTGAATGAAAATGAGTCTAAATGCATCGATATGCGTAAAATGGACTGAGACGATTTGTAAATTGGGTGTCGATTAAGAGGATATTGATGGGATCAGTGAGGTGGAGCGGAGCGAAGAAATGGGAGGAGACGATTGTTAAGCAACACCATTGCTTGGGCTACAAGAAGGCTGTGAAGGTGGTGGTGTGGGGTGGCAAAGCCACAACTCTAAGTCACCCGTGTTGCAACGCCTAATACTCGTGGGGGAGAAATATGAACTTCCTAGGTTTAGTTGCCTTATTCTGGATGATGAAAGAGGGAAGGTAACTTGATCACTCCCTCAAGAAACATATGACAAGGATGATAGTCGACGGGTGATTTCACTCTTAGCTTCGTATTGTAAACTAAGATAGTGTAAAAGCAATATTCTCCTGGAAAATCAAATTCCTATGAACTGAGGGTCGTTTATGTTTTCTGTCGTCTGCAGGAAAAACTGTCTGATGTTGTGAGAACTACACTGAGGGACTTGCTGTATTTTCATTAATGGATTTTTTCTTTTCCAATAATTTTGTGTCAAAAAAGAGTGAGTTCAGTTGGTAATGTAATCCAGTTTTCTACTTGTAGAACAATCTTGATGTAAAAATTCTTAACACATCTACATGATTTTGATCCAGGTATACTTTCAATATATGTTTGCCAATGAAATCAATAAATGGTCAGTATCATCTTCATGTTGAGGCATAGTCATTTGCTAGAGTTAGTGTTAAGAGACTCCACTTAAAACGACAAAGATCATTTTAAATTATATGAAATGTTGAAAACGGTACAAAAAAAACAGTAATTAGGTATCTATGAACATAAATACAATATAAGACTGACACAAGCGAGCACAAACTCTCACACGAGGAGAAAGAAAGAGGTCATTGGATGGAGAGAATGATTTTTGGGCATCTCTGGGCAATTTCAACAATTCTTCACTTCACGAATTCGCCTGCATGAATTTGGTATTTGCAGAATGCCCATTTATTCAGATAAAAGACAAAAAAATGGATTTTCCCGAAGATCAGAAGAGAACACCAGCAAACCATTTCAGCAATATTTCCAATCAGTATGTATCACCAACTTCAAAACTTCTCAATTTCATACGATAGAAAATCAACTTGCAACATATAGATGGTTGAACCGAAGAATCATATTAATAACAAGTTTGTACCTTTACCATTCGCCTCAAGTTTGCATATTTATGCATATGACACTATCAAGGGCTCTCTGGACTCTTCTCTGGATGTCCCTTTATAGTAAAAATACAAAACCAACTGCATAATTCCCAAAATGGTTCCTATCCCATTTGGTACCTGAAATTTGAATAGAAAATTAATGGTTACAAGTAGGCACACAAACTAACAGTTCAAATGTTTACAGGAGAAAGCTTACATAAACGAAGACATCATAATTTAGGGTTCCATATATGAAAAAGGATGTGCTCATCAAGAATGTGGAAAGTGAGAGATAAAAAGGCATGTACTCGACACTCCTTGTTCGGATGACCAAATTCTGTAAATAAATGTTCAACACACAGAAAGTTGCTAACAATTCATTAGGAAATAGTCTATCAACAGAGAAAAGCATAGTCAATGATTTTGGTTAACTGAACAGATAAAAGTATAGTAATGTTTTTGGTTAACTCACAATTATAAACAATGGAGAAGCAAACATTGATATGAGAGCAGCACAACTCAATACCCCAACCAGGATCTGCCGTGAGGAAGGGTCAACTATATGCAAACTCCCAACTACTACAATTGCAAATACACCAAAAACTGCCAGAAGCAGTCCAAACATCCACACCTGTGAGGACCATTACGAAAAAAATTGAGTGGCAATGTTTAACAAGACATATCCAGAATTCAAGCAATACAAAAAGTGTGAGTGAATTTAAAGGGATAAGAAACCTTTTTGGCTTTCTCGGCGTAGGCTATGAAGAGGGTTAAATAGAGCAACTGAAAAGCTGCACCTATTGAATTGACTGTCATAACCAATACATTATCAACAGATACGAAGGGTGTACCATACCACGAGGTAATCAAACAGTTCAAGAGTGCATATACATATGGCAACCCTGAGAATTCTTCAGTCGATTGGTTTCTGATTATTCTCCTAAATGTGGGTCTGAAAATTGAAAAGAAAGGAAGGAAATATCAATTGATAGGATTAAGTAACACCATTTGTATTAACTTTAATGTCCAGGTTTACGATATTGAATGAGTCATTCAGAACTAGAACTTACACGGGCGACACAAACAGCCCAAAAGCAAAGATGTTCCCTGAAATAAGAATGAAAATCATGAGAACCACTAATTATTGAGGACAAACTCCAAATGGTATTTGACATCAACAAATTATTTAAAACCAATATGAAGTTTTATTTTCCTTCCACATCACATTTCCGCACAAGGTACTAATTTCTGAAATTCTGAAAACAGGTTCCAAAGCCCAAAATGACATTAGAAGCATCTAAGGGCATTTTGTTACACATCATATCAATCAAGTCAATGCATTCAACACGCAGCAATCATCCCAACCGATAGTAAATAATTGAAAAACGCAGCAGACATTCAATCTGATATGATGGCTCTTTTATAAAAGCTCCTCAAGGTGGAATAATCCAAGGTCAACTGACAACTCATCACCATAAATTACGCTACAATAAACAGGACATGTACTAGAAATGATAGCCTTCTCCATGAGTTTAACAATTATAGTCTGGTAAGTATATGCAAGGCCTTAAGGCAAAGTAGAAATTTATGTATGCTAATCATAGACACCTTCGTTTACCAATAGTGTCTTAACATAAAGCTAGTGGACAAAGATCTCTGAGAGAAAGGTGGCTAATTTGTTTTGAGTTTTATTATGTTCCCAGAAAACACTGTCATACCATTGAATGACCACTTCGTATATTGAGATAATAAAAATACACTTTTGGAGTACAAAAGAAACCATTGTCAAAGAGTTGATGACAAGTTATCTACTTTAGGAAGTAAATATTACAGATTTTCAACCAATTCTTAAGCTCAGCTTTCACATTCCAGCCAAACACAGTAACCAAAACCACCATTACAGAAAAGAATTCATGGGCATCCCAATTTCCATAAATGGAATCATTGGTTTTCCTAAAAAAGAATTCAACCAAAGGTCTCTCTTATTTTCTCAGACTTAACAAGTTTTCTCACAGCAAGCTAAACACAACATCCATTTAAGAAGCAAAGAAAATCAAACACATGGAAAAGAAAAAGAAAAGAAAAGAAAAAAACTTACCTGCGATTCCAGCTGCATCCTTAAAAACCAAAAGGGTTTGACGAGCAATAGAGAGAATCATCAAGCCCATAAAGAACACAGAAAATGAACTTCACAGAAACCAGTCAAAACCAAAGTAATGTATCACAAGCTTAACCAGAAATCTCTGGGAAAATCCTACACAAAGCCTGAAAGCCCTGTTCCTCTGTCAATCAATCAGTTTGTAATAAACACTCTGCCTTTTTTTCTTTATTGTATACCCTTCTCCCCTTAAAATCTTGTGTTGGGTCTGCGTTGTTCTGTAATAAACTCGTCTTTTTCTCTATCATATCCATCTGTCCTTAAAATCTAGTGTCGGGTCTGAGTTGTCTTACCAAAAGTATGTCTTTGTAATTGTAATTACATACGCCAATTATAACTGTATACTAATATAATATTGCTAGCTCTACAACCATAGCATGGTAAGTATAATTGCTATATAATTTATATTAATTTATATTTTTAATAATCAAAGTAAAAAAATAAAACTTATGAATTAGTATTATTTTTTAAATTTTAATATTGTAAACATCAAGCAATTTAAAATTTTTATAATCCATTTTTATTAAATTATTGGCCGTAAATTAATCAAAATATTTGTATGGGAAATGACTTGAATTTTTTTTTTTTCAAATTACATTTTAGGAAGCCTATTGAGCTTTAGTTGTTGGAGTTATCTGATTTGCTGAGCTGGATTGGCCCACAAATTGAAAGGGATATTTTACAGTAGAAGTATGAATGGATTTTAGTTTCTGAGTATTGTTAAATATATATATTTTTTAATATATAAAAATTTTTAATCTACCAAAATAAGGATAAACATCAATTGAATTAGTTTATTATTATTTATTAAAAAAATAATTTAAATAAAATTCATTCTCTTAATACTTAAGATGAGTCCTTAAATACTTACTAAACTTTTTATATTTAATAAATATAATTTTTAATATATTAAAATTTATAAAAAAATATTATTATAAATAATAAGTATAAACGTCCTTAAAATACTCATTATCAAAATTTTACATTAAATTATTTTATAAAATTAATTTTTAATCACTAATCACTTAACACATAATGTAGTTAAAACTAATTAATTAAAAATAAGTGTATGTAAGTTCAACAAATATATTAATAATTAATAATGGAGAAAAAAAAACACAATAACATGAATTTATTAATACTTAAATAAGATATCAAATATTTAAAAAAAAAAAATTAGTTAACTGAATATTTGATCCATCATCCATCTCCAATATTACTATGATCAGATGAAGAAATAATTACATGATTTCGTAGGGGTTTATTAGTTTAATTCATAATTATTTTTATAATGACAATTATTTTGTATGTGGTATGAAACTATGAATGAATACTTGAATAATTGTCGGACATATTGACTAAAACAAAATCTTATCCGTAGATAATTTTTCTTTCGTAGAAAATTTAATACGTTTACAATTCAGTATGATCTGTCAATTTCATTAAATTGGACGGCTACGATTCATTAACATATGGATGTGGATGTGGCTTGTTCTCTTTTTTTATAATTTTTTTAAATTAGTGCCTTTTTTCTTTCACACGTTTAAAATATGTTTATTGCATTCTCAGTAAATATTTATTGAATTATTTTATTTTTTAATATTTAAATTTTATTTGGTCATTTTCTCTTCTCTTCTTATCCATTTTTTTTCTTTATCTTTCTAACTTTTATAGTATGATTATTAGTTTAATTAAAATAATTAATTACATATTTGAACTCAAAATCTTCCTCATTGGCTAACTCTCTTCCTAAAATAAAATTGAGTTGCACTTGCACTTACACGTAGTTTAAATTAAATTTTGTTATTATCTAAAATTTAAATTATAAATAAATTAATAAAAATTTTAATATTATTTAATTAGCTAAAGAATGACTTTAATTTTTTTTAAAATATAACTTATTCTTATATATTTAATAATTGAATTACTATGAATTTATATATTTTATGTATTTAGAATAAAATATTAAAATTTATTTTTTTATTAGAGAGGTAAAAGGGGTTTAAAATTTAAATTTTAAGATAAGGGTAATTTTGAAAAATATACTTATAATCTTATTAAGCTGTTTTTCTATTAAGATTTACGTTAAAAAAAATATAATTTGATTAAATTAAGAAAAGTTTATAAGAATTTCAAATAAACATTAATAAAATAAATATATTTTAAATATAAATTTAATATTCATGCTTTTGACGGACCCAAGTCTATTATAGAGTGAGTGAGTATTTTGAAAAGGGTAGTGATACTACTCACACGGCTACAGTTTTTCTCTTTTATTTATTTATAATTTAAATAATAATTAAAAATACATAAAGAAAATATATATTTAATCGAATAGATACACATTTTATTTTTTTTCCGAAACTCCCTTTGTATTCAGTTATACCTATAATTTATTTATTTTATTGAAAAAATACTTTAATTCATAATAAGATAAGCATGACTTGTAATATAGAATATAAAATTTTTTATATAAAATATAAAAGCGTTAATAAACCGGGTACATTTACTGTAACCCAACACAGAATTATGTGGGCCCATAGTTTTCAGGCCCATAATTTATAAAACTAAAATACTTAATTCAAGTATCAAATCTTCAACAACCTTTTTACTAGGTGCACCCACCCAAACCCATCAATACATTTTGTTTTGGATTATGAAGTGAATGACTAAGATCTATTTCACGTAAAAAAACATCAGATCCAGGAGGAAAGAATTTTCGTTCCAAATGATACATGTATATTTAATTTTTAATTAATTAAAAATGAAC
This sequence comes from Trichilia minutiflora, assembly GCA_035590515.1. Classification (NCBI taxonomy): domain Eukaryota; kingdom Viridiplantae; phylum Streptophyta; class Magnoliopsida; order Sapindales; family Meliaceae; genus Trichilia; species Trichilia minutiflora. Next base: position 16,051,968 of record JAVXUL010000008.1, on the reverse strand, counting down.
GTGAATCGATGATCTAATTAATTATTTTCATGTTATTTTTGCTGAATTTGTGGTGAGTAATTCGTATTTTCAACTAAAATAATTATAAAATTATTTGTATTTGTGATCATGTAAATCAAACGATCACATGTTAGTGAAGATATTCTAAATTCTAATACTAAAAATAAACACCATGTTATGGAATCAATCGTATCAATAAGCATGTATTAAATTTTAAAAAAATTTGCCAAGGTATAAATTAGATCAACTATATGTTAAAAATTATTTGCATACTCATTTAATAATTTGTGCTCGTACAATTAATAATATTTATAATAAAAAATTAATTATTTATCATCTCAAAATAAAAAATTAAAACAAATTTAATTTTTTTTCTAATTTGATTGAATAAGAGAAAGAGAAATAATTAAAACTATTGTTAAAATAATTAAAAATAAATTAAAAGAGAGAGAGAGAGAGAGAGAGAGAGAGAGGAAAAAATAGAGATATTTTCAATTTACGCGTAATTGAAAAAGTAAAAGAAAAGCGATTGATTGAAATTGAATAAAGAGGAAATAAGTAGGAAATTTAAATGAAGTTTCCACCAACCAGTCCTAAGTGTATACAATTTTTTAATCCAAAATAAAATAATTATTTTTAATAAATTATTAAAAAATCATAATTTAAAAACACACACACACACACATTAATTCAAGCCCACCAAAATTTAATTTAAATGGACTTGACTACCCCATTTAGATAGTTATTAATTTTAGATTTGTGGTAAAAATATTGATTTTAATTTTCTTTCTTTCATTAACTCCCCCATTTTAGGCCACTCTGCCATTCGTTATCCATTGAAACCAAAACTATCTTAAGTCCCGAAACAACGTTATGTACAAAATTTCAACCAATCCAGTTCTGCCACGTTGTGACATTAGATAGTATTGAGCACATGCTCTCCAGTTTTTGGCTGCTGTTCTCTTTTGCCTATTTAACCAACCCGCCCACAAAGACGGTAACAACAGTGTATCGGTGCCATGTCGATACTAAAAAGGAGGGTATTTCAGTCATTTCAAGGAGTTCATGTTTTTATTTAAGTGCCTCGTAATTATATATATACGTATATATATATCGGAGACCCCCTAAATTCCCTCTCACTCTCAAATCTTTGCGTTTTCTTCTCAAGTCCATCTCTTTTATTTGTCTTTGTGGGTTTTTTCTCGCTTTCCCTTCACACTTTGTCTCCCTAGATTTGCATTTTTGCTTCTGGGTTGGACTTAACTTGGTTGGTCTGATCGGATTTGTAAGTAAAAAACATAACTTTAATCGTGTGTTGTCGGGGGTTTAGTTAAATGATTGCTATATGGCTTTGATTTGGTGTTTAAGAATTGCTTGAAGTTGTTGTCTGATCTGGTATTTCTTAGTTTCTTTTTTGGATATGTGATAAATGTGAACAATTTTTACATTTTTTTTGTTTTTCGATTGATTTTATAGCTTTTTGTTTTAACCACATTGTTGTTTATGATCGGATCTGGATCCTAGGTGATGAGAATAAAAATATTAAGTACCTTTTGAGATCACAGCTTCAGAAGTTTTTCTATGAAATGGGATTGTTTGAATTATTCCTTTGATTGAGTTTTCAAGTGAAGATTTGATTTCTTTGGCGCTTATTATTTTTACTTCTCCTGTGTTGGATCTGACAATCTGGGGTTTATATTGATGATGCTGTGTTTAGCTTTAGTACCATTAACCAAAAGCTGTGATGTGATGATTACTTTGGTTGATCTGGTTGAAAGTTACGCGCATCTTGGTGCAACCTGATCTTATTTTTTATTTTACTTATTCTGCTGCTTGTGTAAAATAAGAGCTATGCTAATTGTTATGAGATCTGTTTAGTTATCCTATTTAATTATGTTCATGGTGAAATGAAATTTGTGATCTCGATTTCTAGTGAATTTTCTCAATGTTTCTCTCATATGATGGTTGGACTTTTATATATCTCTGTGTTAAGTTCCTTGCTGTTTTTATGTTTTTGACACTTTTATCTATTTATAGATTGTGACCGGTAGTTTTGATTGTAATTTATGTATTTCTACTGTGTAGAAGTTGATTTGTCATGGCTACGCATACTCCAAAAAACATCCTCATTACTGGGGCTGCTGGATTCATTGCATCCCATGT
>JAVXUL010000008.1:16038202-16049705 GCA_035590515.1 Trichilia minutiflora | reverse complement strand
AACACTTGAATATACTCACCCCCCCCCCCCCCCCCCCCCCCCCTGTATGTCTGACCCCGAAGGGTTCACAACCAAGTTTATATGAGGTTAGTGAATCTAATAAGTTAGTTCATCACTGAAGTTCTGATAGCCAGCAAAGAAAAGAAGGAAAACTTGCAAAAGTATATAAACGTAAAAGTGTATTTTTATTTAATGGAAAATTATACATATGTGTAGTGTACATAAAAGAATAGGGTCAGAAAAATTTACAAAGAATTACAAAAATATTTTAAGCCCTAAAATTATGTATACTAGAGAGCCCCCTCTACCTTACTCAGATATTTCCACTACCCGATCTTCGACCAGCGGTGCGAGAAGGACATCTCCACCTATTAGACTTTCTACGAGGGCAGGGGTATCTTCGTTTGATTCTCCCTGAGAACTAGGGGCTTCAGTTGCCTTTTTCTGAGGATAGGGATCTCCATCACCTTCATCCCGGGGAGTGGGGGCTTCTTTTCTTTCATTAGCCAAGTCTCTTTCACCAACGATCTCCATCATCTCCTGGGCCGACGTCTCAGGAAGCTCTTCTGTAGCAGATACGTTTGATGTGCCCGGGATGTCACGTCGTAGTTGGTCAAAGAGCTAACAGAGGTCTAATTGCGGGTACTCTTGGAGGAAAAAACGGCTGGTCAAGTCAATCCCCTCATTAATTTCTCGATCATATTGGGTTTCCAACTGGGAAGGTATAGCCTGTAGGTCTTTAGACTGCTCATCAACATGATGTTACAGCGCTTATTCATTTCTTCCAAGGCATTATACTCCCCCGAATATCCTCGAGTCGCCCTTCAATTATCTCGTAACATATAAGATTCGGGCATTCTGGTCCTTTAATCGATCCCTTTTATCTGTCAAGATCTGGTTGACATCAACCACCCTTTTATACTGACCTTCGAAATATTGTTTGACTTTTTCACAGCTCGTCTTTTTCCCCTCCAGCACCTGGATTTGACCCTCAGCTTTAAATAAACTGGCCTTGTAGGCCTCCTCTTCTTTCGCCGAGTTAGACTTCTCTGCGAGAAGCTAGGAGTTTCGCCCCTCCAGGCTAAGGACCCTGGTCATGAGTTCCTTCCTTTCTTCGGAGGCACTTTCGCGGGCCAGGGAAATGGCTTCCTAAGCCCTTTTCTCAAGCTTCTTCACGGTATCCACAGCCCTTCGCCAGACAGTGATGGCATTCTTAATGTCTTCTACGAACATGTTCAAGACAAAGGCATTCTGCATGGGCAAGGCATTAATTAGGCAAATGTTCAAAGGTTATTCAAAACTAACAACATATATTTCAAAAGCAAAAGTAAAAGCAACTCACTTGATGGGCATGGAAGCTCATGGAATCAAACGCCTCCTCGGGGGATAAGTTCCCCATTTCCTTGCACTCCCCTAGGAAATCACCTCTTGTCCCCTATTCATTAAAGAGAGAAGATGGCCAAAACTTTCTCTCTTCTCCTCGGGGAAATCCTCTATCATTAAGGCATCAAATTTCCCCATCGTCTTAATGGTCTGGGGGAAGGGATCTCTAATTTCAAAATGGGACAGGTCCCTTTGCTCCCGTCCCTGGCCTTCACCAACTCTGGGCCCTTGAATTTGGCTGGCCTCTGTGGCAACCTAGGTTTCTTCTTCACCTCGTCCCGAAAAGTAGGTGACTGAAGCACCTTTCACAAAGATCGAGACGTTCTCTGATCCCTGTTTGGAAAAGAGAAGAGGGTAGACGATTTTCTTCTTCTTCTTCTTCTTTTCCTCCTCCCGGCTATCCTCCAAAGGCCTTTTGCCCTTATCCTTTGTTAGGACCAGGTCATTTTTTTGAAGCCGCTCCGGGGTCTCTTCCTTTGGCACCTCCTTAAAGGAGATGTCCTTCCCTTTAGGGCGCTCCATCTGCCTGCCCCCTTCTCGGGGGCTTTCTTGCCATCCCCCTTTGAGCGCTCTTCGTCCTTACTCCCGATGGTTTTCGACTTGGAGTTAGTCGGTTTTATTCCTTTTGAGCGCGGTTTTGAAAGCAACCCTTTTAAAACATTGACTGCTTTCTACTTCTTGTCAGCTATAATACTCCCCGTAGTTGCAAAAGAACAAAGTCAAGAAATTTAGCTCCACCTGACTACAGGCCTCAATGCAGCCAATATAAAGAGATTTTTACCTTTGTTCATATGGATCCTGATTTTTGTCAGTTCATTCTTGGTCACCGCCTTTTGAACCAAGTTAAACGTCACCTGAGCATCTGCACTCAGGAGGGCCCTGACATCTTTCGGAACCAAAGATTCCACCTGATTGGTTACATCAATGGGGATTCTTAGCTGCTCCCTACTAATTTTTGCATATAAAGAGGTCAGTCAGAGTATTTCAATAAGTAAAAGTTAGTAAATCTTCTTTAATTTCTAGTTTATTATACCTGACTCTTGAAAAGTCGTGAGAATGATGCTCTGAGGAGATCTCGCCTAATCACCGCTGACCACGAATCAGCGGTCCTTCTAATCCTTGTTACAGGAAAGGCTACCCTTTAACTTTGGTTGGTATCCTGGGTATATTTGCAGGTAGTATCACCCTGAATACTGACTGATATTCTTCTTGAGGGTGTAAAAGTACAACACCTCATCCGGGGTGGGGGCAGGAGACTTGGCCTCAACCTTCAGTACAAAGAGGCCCCCCAAAACCCTCCAGCTGTTCAGAGTCAGCTGGTAAGGGGGAATCTTGAATGCCTCGAACATTCGAATGAAGTAGGGCTGTAGCAAAAAATGCTCTTCATTAAAGACTACTTCCCCTGATCCCAAGGCACTCGGGATTTCATTAGCCTTGAGGACCCTAAGATGGACGTCAGCTGGAATCTCGTATATTTTGCGCTAGATCTGAATATCCGCCTTAATAATGGTGGAGGAGAACCAATCTGCTTCGTTAGGTCCCCTGGCCCGAGCCTTCCCAGTAGTGTTTCTTTCATCATCCCCTCTCTTATGAGTAGGGATGGCTGCATGGGAGGACTCCTTCCAATGAGCCGCATCTTTAGAGCTTCCTTTACTGGCCATCTATTTGTGAAGAAGTTTAGCAGATACCTAACCTACAACAAAAAACACACAAAAAGCAAAAAAACAGTGAAAGCACGAAGAACTTAGAGAGAGAGAGAGTAGAGAAAAGTCAGATTTCGTGAAAATGATAAGCGAAGGAAGGGGGTATTTATAGGAAATGAGAAGCAATCCTCACTGTAGATCTAAACTACCAGAGAGTTTCCACGCGTCCAATCCATTAATAATCCCCAGGGATCAAGAAATCGTCACATCCCCCCTGCAGTAATCCAACACGTGGCACTTCCCCAACCTTGTATTTAAAATCTGCCCAGGGATCGAGGAGCTATCTCTTCAGAGACAGCTGTTGATGGTTGTTGGCAGTTGACAACAGTTGTTGACAACTGTGACGTGACTCCTGATAGGAGGCAATTAATGCAGTCAAAACAGATACCTAGGCAAGACACGTCAGTATCAGGCTAGCCGAATCGTTGAAGGAAAAGGAAAGGACGCAAGTGATCAGGAAGCTTCAGCAACACGACAATCGTCTCAGTAATTGACTATAGTATTGGTCAACTAAAAACCCCTGAAGCTATTTCCTCCCTAAGATAATTCATCTCAGGCATGATTTTCTGACACGAGCTCTACGAGTCTCACACCAGAAACTGGGGGACTGGATATTTGGAGAAAAATACGGAGATAACATGTGGATACCTAATCAGCAAGACAAGTGACAGGAGACCAGGTGTAATCCCAGGGTTCTCTCTTCTCAGGTGTATTCTGTCCCAGGTAACCCGATCCAGCAATGCCATCGCCCCAGGTATCCTCCGGTTCAGGGATCTTGTGATCTCAGGTAAACTTCACCTCAGGCATCCCCCGGTTCAGGGATCCTACGGTCTCAGGCAAACTACGCCCCAGGCAACCTGCTTCCTAGAAAAATCAGTATCATCGCAAGCATCCGAAAGTTGGATTTCATAATCATCCCCAGCTCGGGGATCAGAATGACTTCCCAGGAAATTTGCCTTAGGTCAGGAGTTCCCTGACTGCTGGCTCTCCGACGATCCCTGACCAAAGTATCAATAGACATATGCCTCTTCTATTCAAAAATGGGAATGATTAGTGACAATTGGCTCGTCAAAAGTACCCATCCCATCCTCTGACCATTTTTAGATGATGAGACGATGACGGGTCTACAAAGCCGACAGATGTGACAGTATCATTAAAGGAAATCAATTGCATACTGTCCCATGTCAGATATCACATCCTTTCCATTCTTCGATGCCAAGTCACATCACCGTTCAGAGGAGGGGCACTATATAAACCAAACTCCTGCAACTGAGGAGGGGTTGGTTCTTGGTTAGTTGGCTAGTGGGTTGAATTTTTAATATCCATTGGTCATTGTATTTGAGAGTTGAGCTACCGGAGGAGTGGGAAATACTTAAGCTACACAAAGAGATTGAGAGAAATCAGGCAGCCTCATTACTACCGTTTTTCTTTTCGCTATCTCCGGAGGGTAAATTCCACACATATTTCTTTTATTCTCGGTTCGTTTAGGCTTTCTTTTGCTACCCTTACCGAAAACACATTTTATTCTCCCACCCTTTCTCTGACTTAGGTATCAGAGTTTCCTCACCGAAAACCCCTTCTGACGTCACTCCGAGGTGTTACTTTCTTTGCAGGCTTAGGAGGTGAAGTTCTGCCAGAAGCAATCACATTCGTAGTCCTTTTCCGATGTAAAAATCATCGGTCAACAAACAGTTATATTACCCTCACACCTCATCAATTATGTCATTCCACATTAGTTACGAGAAGAATCCACAAATAATTCTTGCACCAATATAACTTAACACTTATTTACACTTTTTTAATTCTAACAATTTTAAGTTACCAAACTTCACTTTCAAAAACACTATTATAATATGATTTGGATCCATATTCAACCATTTATACTCCGAACTGATGAGGAAAAACCTTTTATCACTGTTTTTGAAATTACAAATGTTCAATGATACATGCATATTTAATTTTTTTATTAATTATAAAACGAAAATGGATGAATAATGATATACTTCCAACTTCCACGTTGTATTGGAATGTTACAAGTGTCAAGATTTATATTAAAATATATGATCTAATTAATTATTTTCATGTGATTTTTACTGAATTTGTGGTGAGAAATGTGTATTTTAAACTAAAATAATTATAAAATTATTTTGATTTGTGATCATGGGTTAGTGAAGATATTCTAAATTCGAATACTATAAATAAATATGGAATCAATCGTGGCAGTAAGTATATATTTAATTAAAAAAAATTTGCCAAAGTATATATTACATCAAGTATATGTTAAAATTATTTACTCTTAAATAATGTTTAATTTGTTTTAAATATGTAGAGAAATTAATTTATGTGAACGTATACTTTAAGTTTTCGCGTACACTTCATTAATAAAAGCAAATAATTAAAATTTTCTAAAAAAAATCACTTAAATATAAGATAGTGTTAAAGAATATAAATTGTTTATATAATTTAAAATTTTATAAAAATAAAAAAAATTTATACGTGATATATAGCCATCAACAACACTATTATATTAATTTGTAAAATAAAAAATTACGAAGAATTTCGTATTTTTTATTTTAAATATAAGAGATAATTTTGTATTTAGTCGCTTTTGTTTTAATTATTTTTATTTTAATTATAATTCTTAATTTTTTATTATAACATTAATTTTTTTTGTATTTTTATAAATTTTATAAACTAAATACTATAACAACAAAGTCAAAAATTACAATAAAAAGTCAAGATTACAATAAAAAAGTTTAAGAAAAAAAAAAGTATAATAATATACGATACAGTTAAATAAATATTTAATTGAGCTCTTGTACTCTTATATTTTATTTTTTTAAAAGAAAATTTTAAGTGAGAAAATATATTATGCAATCCGTACACTCATGATTCATCTAATCTAATAATTTGCAAATATATTTAGAGCCTGTTTGGGGTAACTTTTTAAATGCTTAAAAGCTAGCTTTTGGTTCTTTTTAAAAAAAGAAATTTAAAAATTAAGATAAGACTTTTCTCTAAAACTTTTTGGTATAATGAATAAAATAATCTCTTTTTTTATTAAATTATCATAAAGGGTATTTGATTTGGTTAAAATAAAATATTTGAAAGAAGGAGTTAAGAAGGATATTTTTGAAATAAAACAAGTATTATCTATAAATTTAATGAGAAGATAAGAGAAAACTCCTCTTTTTCAGTTTTAAAAAAAAAATTATACTTTAAATACAAAAAGACTTTTTATAAAAAATCTTTTCATTTTTATTTATTTGGCCCGATTTTTAATAAAAAAAGGTTAATAAGCGCTAAAAAAACTAGGTCAAATAAGCACTTATTCTAAATTTATTAATTATTATAATAAAAAATTTATAATCCATAATATGTTATTGTTGTTCCTGGATGATCTCTTTCCCTTTCGTTCTCTCTTTCTAATTATTTTATCTAAATTTTTCTCTTTTATTAAATATAAAATTTTTTTATAAAATCAATCTTTGTCAAAATGATTGGAGTTGAGGGTGGATATTTTTTTAACTAATATAATTTAAATTGATTTAAATTATTAAAATTAATTATTTAAATTAATTTAAAATATTTTTATATCGATTTAAAAATTAATATTTTTAAATAATTATTTATTATTTATATTTTAAATTAAATCAATTTTAAATCATAAAAACATAAACTAAATCGTTTATATATAATTATCCACCCTCAACTCCACTTTTTTTTATCCACTTTTTTTGATATGATAATAATTAAAAAAATAAAAATTATTCACATAATTTTTGACCATTCTTCGTAATTGCCTTGAAATGGATACGACAGCCGCCATTTTGGTGGTTACCACTTATCAAGGAACAAGGCAAGTGGAGTGGGTACTCTACACATTCTATACTTTATTATTTTATTGGAGGTTGGATTTTTTGTTTTTTAAAAATTTATTTGTCAATTTAAAATAAAAAAAAAAATTATTTTTAGTTGTTTAATTTAAGGGAATAAGTTAAAGATTTAACGATACGAGGTTTTGAAAATAATTAAAAACAAATTATAAAAAAAAAAGAAAAAATTTACACGTAATTAAAAAATAAAAGAAAAAGTGATTGATTGAATAAAGAGGAGGAAACAAGTAAGAAAAGTAAACGAAGTTTTCACTCCATCAAACTTTAATTTAAATATCTCGTTTAGATAATTATTAATTTTAGATTTGTGGTAAAAAAATTAATATTAATTTTCTTCTTTAATTACGTCAAGCGTTTACTGGCAACTCGATTATTCATTATCCACTGAAACCAAACTATCGTAAATCCTGTGCCAAATTTTAACCAACCCACTTATGCCACGTTGTTACATTGCACATGCCTCTTCTATTTTTTCGGTTTAACCAACCCGCCCGCCCACGAAGACACACGGTAACGGGAGTGAAACGCCTCCGAGTCGGTACGTAAATGAAGGGTATTAGAGTCATTTCAAGGAGTTCATGGTTTTCTTTAACTGCCTCCTGAGTCCTGATCATATATATATATATAGCGGAAACTCCCTAAATTCCCTCTCACTCTCAAAAAAGTTCTTTGCGCGTTCTTCTGAATTCCGTCTCCTTTCTTTGTCTCACTGGTTTTATTCTCGCTTTTTCTGTCCACTTTTCCTCTCTAGATTTGCATTTTTTCTTCTGGGTTGGACTTATCTTGGTTGATCTGATCGGATTTGTAAGTAAAAAATATAACTTTTATTGTATGTTCTGTTGGGGGTTTACTTCAATGATTGGCATATGTCTTAGATTTGGTGTTTAATAATTGATTGAATGAAGCTTTTGTTTGATCTTTCTTATTTTCTTTTTTGGATTTGTGATAAATGTGAACAATTTTTCCTTTTTTTTCTCTTTTGATTGTTTTATAGCCTTTTGTTTTAACGACATTGGTCGTTTATAATAGGATCTGGATCTTAGGTAATGACAATAAAAATATTAAGTGTTTTTTGAGATCACAGCTTCAGAAGTGTTTCTATCAAATGGGGTTGATGGAATTATTCCTTTAACTGTGTTTTAAAGTGAAGACCTGATTTTTTTTTTCTGCTTATTGTTTCTACTTTCTCCTGTGTTGGATCTGACAATATGGGTTTTATATTGACGATGCTTTGTTTAGCTTCACTATCATTCAGCAAAAGCTATGATGTGATGATTACTTTGGTTGATTAGGTTGGAAGTTATCAGCAACTTATTGCACCCTGATCTTAATTTTTATTCAACTTGTTCTGCTGCTTGTGTAAAATAAGAGCTGTGTTAATTATTACTAGATCTATTTAGTTATCCTATTTAATTATGCTCATTGTGAAATGAAATTTGTGATCTTGATTTCTAGTGCAATTCTCAGTGTTTCTCTCATACGATGGTTGGAATTTTATACATCTCTGTGTTAAGTTCCTTGCTGCTTATATGTTGAAAGACACATTTATCTATTTATAGATTGCAACTGATAGTTTTGATTGTAATTTATGTATTCCTACCGTGTAGAAGTTGATTTGCCATGGCTACATTTACTCCAAAAAACATCCTCATTACTGGGGCTGCTGGATTCATTGCTTCTCATGTTTGCAACCGGCTGATTCATAACTACCCAGACTACAAAATTGTCGTGCTTGACAAACTCGATTATTGTTCTAATCTGAAAAACCTAATTCCCTCAAAAGCATCAGCCAACTTTAAGTTTGTTAAGGGAGACATTGGCAGTGCTGACCTGGTTAACTTCCTTCTCATCACTGAGTCCATAGACACTATAATGCACTTTGCTGCCCAGACCCATGTTGACAACTCCTTTGGTAACAGTTTTGAGTTTACTAAGAACAACATCTATGGTACCCATGTTCTTCTTGAAGCCTGCAAAGTAACTGGCCAGATCCGGAGATTCATCCATGTAAGCACAGATGAGGTCTACGGGGAGACAGATGAGGATGCTGTTGTTGGGAACCATGAAGCTTCCCAGCTCCTCCCAACAAATCCATATTCCGCAACTAAAGCCGGAGCTGAAATGCTTGTTATGGCATATGGTAGGTCTTATGGGCTACCTGTGATAACAACCCGTGGAAACAATGTTTATGGACCCAATCAGTTCCCTGAAAAATTAATTCCAAAGTTTATTCTCTTGGCCATGAGAGGGTTGCCTCTTCCAATTCACGGTGATGGCACTAATGTGAGAAGCTATTTATATTGTGAGGATGTTGCTGAAGCTTTTGAAGTTATTCTTCACAAGGGAGAAGTTGGACATGTTTACAATATTGGTACAAAGAAGGAAAGGAGAGTGATTGATGTGGCTAAAGATATATGCAAGCTCTTTAAAATGAACCCAGAGACAAGCATCAAGTTTGTAGAGAACAGACCATTCAATGATCAGAGGTACTTCCTTGATGACGAGAAGCTGAAGATCTTGGGGTGGTCAGAACAAACTACATGGGAAGAAGGGTTGAGAAAGACAATGGAATGGTACATTCGGAATCCTGATTGGTGGGGTGATGTTTCTGGTGCGCTGCTTCCTCATCCAAGAATGCTGATGATGCCTGGTGGGAGACAATTTGATGGATCTGAAGAGAGCAAGTCAGCCTCGTACGTTTCAACCAGTAATACTCAGTCTCGTATGGTGGTTCCAGCTTCCAAATCTTGTGGATCTCCTCGAAAACCATCCTTGAAATTCTTGATCTATGGTAGGACAGGGTGGATTGGAGGTCTACTTGGGAAGTTGTGTGAGAAACAGGGGATTCCATATGAATATGGAAGAGGGCGTTTAGAGGATCGCTCATCTCTTATTGCAGACATTCAGAATGTTAAACCAACACATGTTTTCAATGCTGCTGGTGTAACTGGTAGACCCAATGTTGATTGGTGCGAGTCTCATAAAACTGAAACCATTCGCACCAATGTTTCTGGAACCCTGACCTTAGCAGATGTTTGCCAAGAGCATGGGCTCTTGATGATGAATTATGCTACTGGGTGTATATATGAGTATGACGCCACTCACCCTGAGGGTTCTGGCATTGGGTTTAAAGAGGAAGACAAACCCAATTTCACTGGCTCTTTCTACTCAAAAACCAAAGCCATGGTAAGTCTTTCACTGAATCCTTAACTTATTCCTATTTTCATTTTCAAATTTTAATTGTGATTCTCATATCTCCAATATTTTAACCAGGTTGAAGAGCTGTTGAAAGAATACAACAATGTATGCACTCTCAGAGTTCGAATGCCAATTTCTTCTGACCTAAACAATCCTCGCAATTTCATTACCAAGATTTCTCGTTATAACAAAGTGGTTAACATTCCAAACAGCATGACTATCTTGGATGAACTTCTCCCCATGTCAATTGAGATGGCAAAGCGTAACTTGAGGGGTATCTGGAACTTCACAAACCCTGGGGTTGTAAGCCACAATGAAATCCTCGAGATGTACAAGATCTACATTGACCCTGAATTCAAATGGGCCAACTTCACATTAGAAGAGCAAGCTAAGGTGATAGTTGCACCTCGAAGCAATAACGAGATGGATGCTTCCAAGTTGAAGAATGAGTTCCCTGAGTTGCTACCCATCAAGGAATCGCTAATTAAGTACGTCTTTGAGCCAAACAAGAAAATCTAAGCCTAGTAAGCAGTTTTCAGTTGTGACTGGCCTAAGAATTTTGGATTTCTTTATATGGGTTGGAGTATCATTATCATTGTAATGTTAATCAGTTTTACTCATAATCATTTCCTAGTTAGAATTATCACATTATTTCTATTGCACTAGAGATAATTAGCAATGATTTTTTTTTTCGATATTATTTTTTATTCTTTTTCTTCAATCCTGTGTTGTATTAAGATATATTGTACCTTTTTTCTAGAATAAGCTTACAATAGTTTGCTTCTATTTCATGTCATATGCTAGATTGCAGTTTTCTTTGACTTTTGCATTCTGGTAGATGAATATGAGCAGTTATTTTTTGAACTTTTGAGTTTGTATCCATAATATTTGCAGGGGGATTCCCCCTATGGTTTCAGAAATTGAAAGACACCCTGCTCTTATAAGAATACATCCTCAAGTTTGAAAGTTGTTTCATTTACACAAGCAAATGCAAGTTTAAAATAAAATTTTAAATCCATTTATATATTATGATTTAAAAATAAATTATAAATTAATCCATTTCAAACCGTGACGTAAAATCGTTTAAATTCGAATTTTAAATTATATTATAAAATTAATAATATAATAATTAATTATTATTAATTTTATACTGTTTATTAATATTTAAGAATGCGAATAATTTTTTTAATTGTTATCATATAAAAAAATAAAAATAGTTATATATAACTTAAAATATTAAATAAATAATAATAATAATTTTTATAAAATAATATTAAATAATTTATTTTTTAATTTAAAATTAATCTAATTTAAAATTTAAAT
>JAVXUL010000008.1:16004958-16019678 GCA_035590515.1 Trichilia minutiflora | reverse complement strand
CCAAGGTAATGAAAAAGAGGCCACAAGATGTTGTTGCAATAGCCATTATAGTATTGATGAACAATCTCTTCATCAAGAAATACGGGAATACACCTCTGCCATAGATGCCAAAAACATCAGTTGGTCCAATACTCTACACATTTATCATATATAAAAGATACTGGTTCCACAAATCATGCAATAAAATTATCAATCTTCAAATTGTGGAATGGTGCAGATGAACAGATTAAATCCCAAAATAATTTCTGAGACAAAAATTTGTACCTTTTCAGCCAAAGCTTTAGTCAGTGCTTTCTGTCCAACCTCATCTGGAACATTTACACCAGCCCACCCAATCCATTTTGCCTCAAACTCCGTCACACCTTCAACAATTCATCCATAATCCATATAGAACCTCATTTCAGGTGAAAACATGAAATATAATAGAGTTAAAAATAACTAAATGCTACAGAATTTCACCTCCTTGCACTATCAATTAAAAAGTTATAAGATTAATCGACTTACCCAGAAGGGCACTGACAAGACCCCCAGCGCTTATCTCAAGAGACCACGAGTCTTCACCCCTCCTAACAGCAGAGACTGGGAGCCTATTGGCCACCACCAACAGCCGTTGCCTGCTGAAAGGCCTTCCATCTAGCCTTTCACAACCCTCATTCTGTGCCCTTGCGGGCCCTTCCAAGTTTTGCTCGACAATGTGGAACCCCAAGTTGTCACCATCTCTTAAGCGCAACTCATCCTCAACTAATTCCCTCTCGACATTATTATCAGTCACATCATTTGGATGGGAAGCCTTACTGTTTTTCCTTCGATCTCTTTCTTTCTTCTCTCTTAGGAGTCGTGTAAGACGGTCAGGAAGAATATTGGATGAATTACTGTTGTAGTTGTTTCTAGGCATAAGCTTACCCTAAAACCAACCGCCAATACCAAATTTATGAGTTCTCAAAACAATTGTGTCTCCTACATATGTTCAAGGTAAATTAAGCCTTCAGTAATTAAAATGACGCACGCAAAGCTCCAAATGTCACAAATTGGATATTAACTAGACAAATTTCATTACACCATTGGCTTTTAAACAAAAAGTAGTTCACATTTGTGCTCCAAATAAAAATTCTTGACATGTATACAAGGAAAATGAATAACTATCAAAAGTAAATGCTTCAAACAGAATACAAACAAAATGACAGCAGGCCACAACTAAAAAGATAACGAAGAGAATGGGATCCACAAAATTGCAGGAGGTAACAAAACATGGTCTACCATAGAATTCTGATTGCCTAAGCCAATATTCTACACGCCCACAATCACAAACTACATACAGATTTGCATCGGTCAATCTAATATCTAAAAAACTAATGAAAATGCAGAAAGCCAAACGGGTAAGTAGGAGATTCAGAGAGAACAAAATCCATAGAAGTTAGTGGGATGATAAATAGAGGCCTCTGCTTCATCTATTAGTTAATGATTCACTTAATTGAAAAAACATGTACATTGCATGAAAAAAGAAGAAGCTGTAAGTGTAGTGAGTCCAGCTAAATTCGTTGTATAGTTCATGCCCATAGACAATAGAAACCGCACAAGTTAAACAACAAAATCATAAGAAACCCACCTCCAGAAAACCAGACCGTTGAAGGAAAACCAAGATTCTGAATGAAAGGTTGCTCTAGCTGTGTTTTAATCTAATAAGTTGCTTGATGGGTTCTTAACATTAAGCCACCAAGACAGAGAGAGAAGAGAGGAAAAGGGAGAGAGAATGAAACAGGGAACCCTCCAGATTCTCGGTGGCAGAGAAATAATCAGAGTGAGAGAAAAAGAGAGGGAATAATGAGCTCCCCGTGCAAGCTTTAAAGGGTACACATGGAGCCTTACAGCCATGCAAATAAACTAAAGATTGTTTTCAAAAGATAAAAGGAAATCAATTATATTTTACCCAAAAAGGAAGAGAAAATTAGTCTTAATCCCTTGGACTTGGAAACCCAAATGACACCTAGTATATCTCCACTCAGTATCGGGAAAACAGCAACAAAGAAACTACTGGAGTAATAAAATAACGGTTACAAAGATTTGACGACGAAATAAATCACTTGAGAACGCCCCTCGCCCTAAATTTATGCAACTTAAAATTATTTAGAATTTATAATTGTGATAATTGTCCATCATTGCACACAATTTCTATCTTTTCAAAGAGAAAAGAGGAAGATGGCAGTCTTATTTTTCATTTATAATCTTTTTAGACAGTATTTCTGTCCTTTACATAAACTTAGTAACTGGCATGTAGGTTAATTAGATTTTGAGAAATGTTGTTAGGAAATATTCTTAATATGACAAATTTTTCTCAATGATTTGTTAAAATGATAAATATGATAAAATTTTAAATAAAAATATTTTATTATTTTTTAAAATATATCAAAATATTTATCATAAATATCTTTAAATTAGTACAAAAATTCATCTTACCAAACATACTTTTTTTTAGAGATATCTATTGGATCGGATCCATCCAATTTGTCATCAAAATCTGAGCCCAAAACTACCTATTCTACTGTATAGATAGGTCGGTTTAATTCTAGGTTATTACATCTGAATCGTACCAGTTTCACTCTTCTTAAATCGATAGCCCGATATATAACAAACTCAAAATCATTCGAAACCGTTACTGTCATGAATTATCGGATTAAACCGACGGTTTGAGTAGGTTTAATCCGACGGTTTATCTAAAATCAAAAATTAAAAAAATAAATAAAAACCGAATCAAAATAGTTTTTCAACTGAAATTGGCCTAGATCAATCCATCACTATTCACTTTTCGATTTGGGTTTGGTTCCAACACCTATAAATCGTGGAACTAATCTAGATCAGTTCGTTTGTATTATCGATTCGGGTCAGTTTCATCCTTTTCGATTTACTGACCTGACCAACCAATTTAGAACCACTGATTCAAACTCGTTAGACACCTATACTTTTATCATATAAATCTCGTTCTTTTATCACACAAATCTTTAAATTAAAATAATTAGATTTTTTAAAAAATTAGTTTAAATTTAATTTATATTTTAATATTTTATTTTATAATTTTTATATTAAAAATTTTATAAATTAATTTTTAAAAATTAAATTTAAAATATTTTATTTTATATTTATAAAAAAATTTTAAAAAAATTATTTTATAATTTAAATTAATAAAATTTTATTTTATTTTTAAAAATTAAATAAAAATTATTTAAATATTTTATTTAAATTATTAAATGATTATAATACTTTATACTATAAAAAAATTAAATTTATAATTTTATATTCATAAATATTTTTTAAAAAATTTATCAAATATAAATATAAAATTATAAAATTAATTTTTTTATTTTATAATAAATTAATTACACTAAAATAATTTATAATTTAATTATTAAAAATTAAATTTAAAATATTTTTATAAAAATAAAATAAAAATATTCTACACTAACATTCATCTCAAATAAAAATATTTTAAAACATTAAATCTATGATATTCGCCCCCAATCCACAACCGACTCCAAGTTTGGTGCCGATTTTGGGAGAGGCCTAAAGTCAATTCTTCCATGCTTTGCTTTCTCTATTTTTCTCATCCTTGGACATCTACTTTTCTCTATTTTCATCTTTTAACATCATTTTCTACCTATCCATATAATTATATATCCCTCTTAAAGTATCAGTAATTCATTGATCCATTATCAATCTTAAATAATATAAAATTCCCCCTAAAACTCAAAAGTTCGATAAATGATACAATTAAACCTCTTTCATACTTAATCGTTTATCAATTAAATTTTTTTCAATTACATATTTAAACTCAATATGGTGCTGATTACTTATTAATTATACTCAAGCATATATCTAATAAAAATGATAAAAATCTCCTTAGATTATGAAATGACCAAACTACCTATAATTTGTAAAACATGATTTACATTATATTTGTATTGGATAATTTAAAAAAAAAACTTATGAATATAAAAATATAAATTAATTTTTTATAATATTAATTATTATAGTTGTCAATAATTTAAATAAAATATTTAAATTATCTTTATTTAATTTTTAAAAATAACAATAAAATCAAAATTTTATATATTTAAATTATAAAATAAAAATAAATTCATAAATTTTTATGAATATAAAATAAAAATATTTTAAATTTAATTTTTTAAAATTAATTTATAAATTTTTTAGTATAAAGTATTATAAAATAAAATATTAAAATTTTAAATTAAATTTAAAATTATTTTTAAAATATTTAATTATTTTAATTTAAAAATTTATACGATAAAAGTTTAAAAATTAAAAATTTATGTGATAAAAATATATATTCTTTTTTTTAGAAAGGAAATTTTTATCATTTTTTAAATTATAAAATATATTTATCACATTATGATAAGTAGATAAATAATATTTTAAAAAATAATAAAAAAAATTATCTCAAACTTTCTTACAAGAAAATATATAAGGGTAATTCTCCAATAACTCTTTCTTTGAAACATAGAAGATGGAGTTAAAAATTAGGCAACTTTAATTTAACCAGCATGACTGTATCGCTATCATCATATAACTACATTCCATTATCGTGCTATTATAAACTTATTTTTTTTATTTTTACTTCCTATGTTGCATCATATTGTTACGTCATCATCAGCTGCCCCGTTATGGAAGCAAACTCCAATGCATTTAATTATAGGTATAATATCTTTTATTAATTTTTATTATAATTTTAAAAAATGCTATTTTTTATCTTCCTGTTCTATTTTCTAGAAATTTAATAAGTTAAAAAATATACAAAATAACTAAAAATTCAATAAAAAAGATAAAATAAATTCTACAATATAACTGAATATTCCGTAGCACCACCTCTATTTATTGTGATTTATTACTCCTTGCAAATATTATTGGTGTTACCAAATTATGTTTGTTTGTAAATTCTCCACCACAAGTTTGTAAGAAAAAAGACTTGTACTTGCAAATAGCATTTTTATGATTCACAATTCTATCTGTTCACAATCCTATTATCATTTTCAATTGTCGTATATATTTCTATTTATATTAGGTTCTTTGCCACAAATAAAAGATGACATTACGTACCAAAAATAGTGCTACGTACACATTACCGTAGCACAAACACATCTGGTGAATCGACGGGTGGGCTGAGGCCGGGTCTTTCTGACCAATTACCCCTCGACGAAGTATCAGCGAGCATTTTTTTTAATTATTTATTGTCAGATATTCAGTGCTTTTACACGTTTTCCAAAATCTCTTCAATTCGTAAAATCTACACACCATGTACGCATGAGCAATCCACTTATCCGTCGTTGGACCCTATATTAAAATTTCTGTGTGCCCTAAAATTTCTAATCCCAATGCAAAGCCACCTGGTTTCACCTCGGGGTTCGAGGCGTGTATCGCCTCTTTTTCCCCACAAAAATTGCGGAAAAATATGAAAAACAAAACAGATAAAAAGGAAGGAATGCATCTGCAACATGTATGTCTCTTAATTGATCAATCAGAACTGGTTAGATTATACGGTTATAGGAGCTGCTAAAAAGAAAAAATGTAAAACATTGTTTTTCTTAATTTTTTTACCTAATATTCCAAAACTTTGTTTCTAGTCTCTATTGTTTGATTAGATTTGTCATTGCAGGAAGTGTTGGGAATTCAAAAGAAAAAAAGGAAAAGGGGAAGGTATCGAACAATGGAAAAGCGGTCGTTAACCCTAAATGAAGTTGCAAGGTTAAGAAAATCTGTTCTAGAGAATGCTTATACAAGTTCTATGAAGGATGCCATAGCAAAACTAGTGAGCCATACATCCCATGCCCACAAAAAAATGTTGGTACTCAGCGGAAATTAGGTAGCCTGAGGTGGGTGAAGCAAATGAGGAAAACATTTCTCAGATGGTTCAACTTCAACTTTCTCATCACGGCACCAATTTCCGCCCATAGATGTTGACAAAAGAAGATTCTTCTGGTAAAAACCCAAGTGCACAGAAACGCAACTGTTTCCAATCTAATTAGAAACCAGATAATGATGACACAGATAGTAATCTCTAGGAAAGCAATCCGTATATCTTAGGGACCTTACACGGAAAATGATTTGCAAACTATATCTCTACTCAATTCCTGATGAGAGGATTTATCAGTCTAGGATGTCTTATGAACATATAATACCTCTATCTTCCGTTTTTCTGACAATTTGACATTCATACTTTCAAGCACAAGATTCAATTTAGTGTTGGACATAATCAAGTTGATACATGAGCAAAGCAGTTTTAACTCTAACCACGCTATATTTTGCTATTATATATGATGAGAAATGAACATACCATGTTCCAAGAGAGAAGAATACTCCACCTTTATTGACTTGCTGAATCCTGAAGGAAGAGGAACTTTTGATCTTCAACAATGATGTCAATGAAAAGCAGAAGAAATATCTCTTTAAATATCTTTTGAATGAAAAGAGAGGTGGCACTCTCTATCCTTATAAAATGCAAAATGCAAAGGTGAAGTGATAGAGAACCACAACACGTGATTAAATGAATGGATAGGCCAGAGCACACAGGGAGCAGAACCAGATATTGACAATAAAGAATCGCATGCGGCCTTCTTGTTTTCTATGCTTAACGAATACAAGTGGAATAACCTTTGTTGCGGTAACCAGGCAGAGTTATTGGGTCATATGGTGGGAAACGGGAAAAAGCCCGTGAAGGTTACACAGTGGATAGAGAATTTGCAGTAAACCACTATTTGCCACGCATGCAGAATGGGTTGGTACCCACAGTTGAGGCCACTATGAAAGATATTCTGACTCTTTGGTTATTTTTGGCAGAAAATTTGTTTTCTGACTCACGTCATGCTACAGTCCACCAAGTGTACAACACATAAGCTTAAATTTTTTTCTTACACTTACTCCAATTTTTCATTATATTTTTCTCTTTTTACATCATTTTTTATATATTTTTCCCTTTTTACATCATTTTTTATTTAAAATTATAATTATAATTTATAAAAATATAAGAAAATTAAAAAATATAACAAAAAATTTTTAAAATCATACTTTACAGCAACCACACCGTACCTTTGCCCTTGCCTTCCCCGTTCTTACTCGGGAGAACTATGGGTAGATTTTTGAAGACTGTACCAAACATTTCTGAACGCTTTAATATCTGACACGTCATACATAAAGTAACTAATCTGACGACACTTTCAGTTTGTTAGGACAGTGAATTTACTATTAACAAAGAATTCCTCAAAATTGCCCCTGCACTCGTACCTGTAAAGTGTATAAGATTCATCTTTAGGGCTTCATTTCTTTAAACTTTGTTATTGAACTTCTATTAACTTTTAGGTCCTAACAGCCATTTTGTTCGAACTAAGCATTCTTTCTTACACCACATAGAGTTTTCCCAAAACAAATAAAATAAAAATCCATGAAGCCGGAACTTTGGTTTATTAGAAATCTTCCTTTCTTTTCTTCAGTTTAGAAGTCAATCTTCTGTATGAACATCGTCACCTTAACAAATAAATGGGAAAGTATAATGCTAAAGATTTCATTTTTTTAAATTTGTAAAAATGTATACTATCCACTTATATATATATATATATATATATATATATATCACATCATTTGAAAAAAAAAATTAGATATAAAAATTTGAGATGTCTAGTTACTCAACTAGAAAACTAACTAATCTCACGTGAATAAATTTCAAGCGAGTTATGAAATGGTATAATAAATGACTTTTGGCAGAAGAGCCAAAATATAAAGGATTTGTTGAATTTAATAAATGAACTCAGAAAAATTGAAGGAAAAGAAAAAACTTCTTGAAGCACAAGGCAACTACGCTCAAAAAAGTGAACCAGACTTCATATGCTCTCGCCTCTTCTGACTGAATAAATTGCTGACAATTGCTACTAGTTGCTAATTTCTAGACTAAAGATGTGAGACCAGTAAGCATATAACGGACAAAACTACCTAAACAAACCATAGCTAGAAGGGCTGGAGAGCTAAAATGGTAGATTATCTAATACAAATGTGCCAGGAATTGGAGGAGAAAAGGAAGGCGAAATCTTAAGTAGAATGTTATGCGATTAACAGTTTTATTTATTTTCACAAACACTTGTAGTGGGCAATTCATCTGCACTTTCGAATTCCATACAACCTTATTGATTTAACTTTGAAAGTAACAACAAGAGCAAGACAGAAAATATATACTACCAGTGTTTAAACGACATAGTTGATCAAGTTATTATATAAGAAGCTATACATCTTGTAAGAATATTCTACCATCCTAGAGGATCCAAAAATCAAGGCTGTATATTACTGAATCAGTGAAGCAACTAAGACTAGGGATGCCAGACCTCCAAAAAGTCTCGTGGATATTAGGGAATTGACTTAGAAACCAACTTAAAAGGCATTTTCCAGCCTTAAGTAGGCCATAATCTCGTTCCAAGAACTTCATACGATTTAAGTTACTCAATAAGAAAGTCTCAGAAATGCTAGTAGTATCTGTATATGCCATGCTATTGGCAAATCAGAAATTAGCGCTGAGAAAAACTTTAAGGACAAGCGAAACCACAAGAGTTGAACAACTTCATGGCAAGCTACTAAACTACCATTTTACCATGGGTCGTATCCACCAGACTCAATACAGTTCCCTATATCCTGAAAGCAATTTAATATTACATTGGCCTAGAAAAACTTTAGCCCAATTAGACTTTGCCGAGAATACGAGCCTATAAAAACTACAGCGTAACTTGCTTACAGCAGTCGACAGAGATTATTAGCATTCCATTAGAGAGGCAGGTCTATTCAAGCACACAAGTAATCGATAGAAAGATTGTCCAGCCTACCAATAAGAAGGATCCACCGGGATAATGCAATGAAATAAAAGTTATTTTAATGGCCAATCAATGAGCAATATTAATAATTCATAACTAGCGAGTGCAAGAGAAATCAGGAAAGTGCATCACCACTTTAGACTGCCTAAAGTACTAAATAGATTGCCTCTTTTTTTATGAATTTTCTTCATCTTCGAAAGGAATTTAGTCAATGCCCCATTTTTATCTAATCTATCATGTTCAAGTAAGAAAATTACTACCAAAATTTTCACAACTCAGTAGCACAACACCTACATAAATGATTGACTTGAAATCCAGTTATTTGCATGTGTATACAATTTAAGCTAGGGCATTCTGAGAAGTTGTTCACAATTAAACAGAAGATGAAATTGATCCAATTTCAAGACTCAGTGGAGCTTCATTGAAGCTTCTAATGCAAATTTGTAATAATGTTCATCAACTAGACGGGAGAGAATGAAATAATAAACTGAAAATAATTCATATCATTTTGCATTTGCCGATACCAGAAAACCTTGGTAATAGAGATTTGAACACACTAATTATCAAGAGATTTAGGATTTTATTTGCTTTCTTTCCAGTTTTCTCAGCAACCAAACACTAAATGAAAACAAGACTTCTCTAATTGAAGTTTGAACACAGCAACCAAGAGATTTAGGATTTTCTTTCCTTTCCTTTCCTTTCCTTTCCAGTTTTCTCAGCAACCAAACACTAAATGAAAACAAGACATCTCTAATTGATGTTCAAAGAATCGTACTGAATCAAACAGTCAAAACGCAGAAGCAATTGATTCTTAAAACATAATAAAATCATGCAAAAACAAAGAAATAATTATTCTTCCTTATATTTACCACGTGGTCCTGCTTCAACTAGAAACGAAATCCATATTACTAAAATATTAAGTGTAGCCTGGTCAAAACGGCAACTATATTACCGTTTGTAATACAGATCATCACGTTGAAATTTCAAAATTCGCCATTGACAAAGATTTAATCTAGGCGACAACACATTCTGTTTAAAGCATTTATTTCATTCATTTTCTTTTAATTGCAAACCTCCATTCCAGAAATTTAAACACGATAAACAAGAGATTCATAATTTTATTTTATTTTATTTTATTTTGGCATTTCTTAACATCCAAACACCACAGAAACAAAATTTGTC
This sequence comes from Trichilia minutiflora, assembly GCA_035590515.1. NCBI lineage: Eukaryota > Viridiplantae > Streptophyta > Magnoliopsida > Sapindales > Meliaceae > Trichilia > Trichilia minutiflora. Next base: position 16,009,641 of record JAVXUL010000008.1, on the reverse strand, counting down.
AAACAACAGACGCATACAGTGAGCCCGTACAGAAACAAAAACAGCAACTAAATCAGCGTTTTCAGCAAAGATTAAAACATCCGAACACTAACGAAACTTCAAGATTCGCTAGTAACAGATTCAAATTTTGAGTTAATTTCAAACGTATGCTGATATTTCTAGAGAGAGGAAAAAAAAAGATAAGCTAACCTGAATGTTGTTGATGGATGAATCTGGATCGTACCAAAAGAGATCGTAGAGAGTAGAAAATACAAGTTGAGAGAACTGAAAGTAAATATGAGAGTCTTGTGGGTATTTCCAGGGAGGGACGAAGGATTTTATTTGCTGGCAGACAAATTGTTTCCGTCAATCGTCAGGTTTGCCTTTATGGCGGGTGGACGCTTTGCGTTTGCGTTGCTTCGTTGTGAGTTGTACCCAATCATTTGGAGGGAATTTGTTCTTGCTTTTGAATTTTTTACTTTTATCATTTTCTTTTTAATTTTAATTAACCAGCAAAATGCATATGTTCCAAAAAAATTTAGTATTAAAAATTGTTAATAAAAAAAATTCCAAGTCATGATCATACGTTCACACGAATTTTTTTTTGACAAATAAATTTTTTAATGACAGTCCTTGGCTCCTTGCAATAAAAATAACAAAATTATATTTTATTTTAGATTTTTTTTTGGTATTTTATCATATATAGTTTAAAAAATATTTAAATTCTTAAAATTTAATAAAAAATATTTTAATTTCACCAAATTAAAAAAAAATACTCATTTTCACTTTTATTAGCTGTCATTTTTCTATTTTAAATATTTTTTGTGCTTCTTATAAAAATAAACTCTATTATATATATATATATATATATATATATCGAAGTGTTTGGATTTGGTTATGATGGTTCAGAGAATTCGGACTTCATCTTAATCGATAAATTTTGTTCGATTAATTTTCAAAGATATTAGTTGAGCATATCATCATTAAACATCCCTCTTAAATTATGAATAATTTATTAGAATTGAACTAAGAATTTATAATTAAATTATATATTTCAAACTCAATCCATTCTTGTTAGACGATACTAATAGGTGATTAAACTCTATTATATCATAGATAATAAAATTTAATAATATCAATAAGAGTTAAATTAATTATATTAAAAAATATCAAAAGCTAATAGATAAAAAGTGAAAATAGATATTTTTTGTTTTATAGAAAGTAAAATATTGTTTCAAGGAAAATTTTTAAATATTTAGATTTAATATTTGTTAGAAACATAAAAATATATTGCTAATTATATTTCATCAATCATGATTAGTACTTGACAAGAATCAATTTGAGTGTTTAATTAAGGGTAAAATTGATACTCTAATGCTTTTACTTTTAAAAAAATATTTAATATAAAGACAAGTTTAGAGCAACACCATGTTGCTGCTTTTTTTTTTTTTTTAAATAACGTTAAAGAAAAATGTCTTAGGAGTCAATAAATAGGATAATTATACATTTAATGTGGACATGCTAGATGATGATCAAATTATTATTATTTATTAATTTCTATTAAGTTGTCTTTAATGATCAATTAAATTATGGCTATTTTTATAATAAAATATTTTATCAAAATATATTCGTTCAATTAAAGATAGTTGAATATTATATTTTAAAATAAAACTAAAAATATTTAATAACACAAATTTTTAATAAATCTCACTTATTTTTTATATTAATATTTAAAATTATAATTTAAAAATCACTACCCTCAAATACTAAATGAATCTTAATTCCTGTTTGGTAGAGTGTTTTTTCAACTTAAAAGTAAAAAATAAGTTCTTATGTAAAATAATAATTTAAAAATTTAACATAAACTTATTTGATAAATAATTTATTAAAAAAAATTTGTATTAGAGTTTTGGAAGATTAAAAGAAAAGATAGAAAAGTGAATTGATCGTTAATATTTTTTATTAAGTATAATAATAAAAATAAATTTTTTTAAAATACAAAAATGATCTAAAAAATTTATAATATCGTAAAAAAATAACACCTAAAAAAATAAATAAAAACTTTTTTTATAAAATTTATTTGTATATATATATATTAAAAAAAATTACTTATTTTTTTATAGAATTTATATAAATGAATGTTTAATTAAATTTATCGGTATAAAAAAAAAAAGATAAACCAAAAAAAAACTAACCAAACAAATTCTTAATCATATAACTATATTATTGTATAATTGGTGTTGTAATCAAATCAAGTCATTATTTATAATTATTTTATACAAACGAAAAAAATATTATAGTAATTATAAAAATTGTCCTATCAAAAAAAAAAATCAATATTAAAAGTAAAAAATATTCTCTAGCATTGTGTTGTGTTGTGGGATCTCATTTGATTCTTCAACACAAACTCATGGCCACGAACGAAACCTTTATCAAAAGGCTTTGGCATTAATATCTTGATTCTTGAATGGCTGTCACTTGAGCGTATATATTAACGTCACCTGTGTTTGCTTTGCTTGCTTTTGTTTCATCTTCTTTTTGCTAGACAGTATATATATTTATATAGGGATAAAGACAAATTGCCCCCTAATGTTTGGAGAAAAGCCAATCACCCCCCTGCACTTTTTTCAACTAAATCTCATCCATTGATTATCAAAAATGGACAGCTGAGATTTGGTTGAAAAAAGTGCAGGGGGTTGATTAGCTTTTCCTCAAATATCAGGGGGCAATTTGTCTTTACCCCTTAAAGTAATATGCCATCCGATTAATCAAAAACTCCAAATCTCATCCGTACAATAAAGTAATCATCGAAAATTATTCTATTAAATTAAGTGGGTTTTCATGTCATCACACACGCATGCCCTTGGGTTGGTTGATTACTAGTTTAATTAGAAGTCAATTGTTTGTAATCAAGGATTTGGCGATTAAAAAATGGGACACGTGTTGAGTGTGAGACAAAGGGGAGCCACCAAATGATTTGGTATGATAATAGCATTTGATTCCGTGGGGGGTTGATGATTATGGAGCGTAGAAGTTGGCAACGATGGAGGAAGAATTTTAGGATAAGGTCCGCTTTCTCTGTCTTTCTGTTGCCGCGAAGCTGAGCCGACCAACTTGCTTTCTGTCTGCATTTTTAATTAAAAATATGAAAAATAAAAATAATCTTAATTTTAAATTAATCGTTTATATATATTATTTATTTTTATTAATTAGATTAATTTATATTTGTCTTAATTACAATTGTATTTTATTTATTATTACTATTATTATTGTTGTTGTTAGTTACCCAAATTTTTTTTAAAAAAAAAAATTGAGTAAAGTGTAAAATTGCTTGATATTTATGATACACTAAATTTTTATTTTAAATTATTTCATGCAATTCTATATATTATTTTCTTTATTACGAAATCATGCGCCGTCCAAAGTCATGGTAAAGACACAGGATCATTTTGAAGTGTATCCTTTTTGAACTTACAAAATAACTTTTCCAACACAACCTTTTTATTAAGAATATACGCCACTAGAAAAAAGATTTTAATAAATTAATTAATTAATTAATTAATGTTGTAGATAGTACGGTACTACTGATCCAAAGATGACAAATTGAAAATTCATCAGCTTTGATTTTGATTAAAGAGAGAGGAAAAATGAAAATATGGAGTGTAATAATTAAAAGGTTGAATAAATTATATATAATTTCACTTGTTCTAGAATAAGCATCAGAATATATATATATATATATATATTAGAATAATTAGATTCACAGTCTAAACTCTAAAAAGAGAGTACTCGTACGCCGGACGTGTGAGTGCGTAGACAACGAAGACAAGGCATCCCCTTTTGTACGTAAAATACGTTTACTGTTTCCAAAAAAAAAGCCCTTTTATTTGATAAAGAGTATATATCACAAGAGAATATATATCTGTCTTTCTTTGAAGTTTAAGGTGTCATAGAACGGGAGGAAAGTGAACACAGATCGAATATTACTGATTATTATCTGATCATTTCAATTAAAAAATAAATTTAAAGAAAAGAAAAAGTGTCAAAACAAGTGGCTCTCTTGAAGTATCTTTCTCTTCTTTCACAAGTGCTGTTCTGTAGATTTGAATTTTTAGAAATTGAACCATTTGATAATAGACAACATCCCAAGAGTCTAGTCAGAAAGAAGTAATAATAATAATAATAATTCCTTTTTTGTATTTTTCTTTATAAGGGCATCATCAAATAATGCACCTACTTTCACAAAAAAGAATGAAAAAGGTTATAGCGAATAGTAAACTATAGCTTGTCCCACTTAAACTCCTTCGTGAAACAAAGCATTCACATACACTAAGCACAGAGGCAGCATCGTATCATTGCTTGCGTTTAAAAGTGGTAAAAAAAAAAGAAAAAGTCGATGGACCCCATATATGTCACCCCATCGCGGTGACGAATATTGCAGGACCCACGAACAAAGACCACTTATTGTGAATGCGAATGCTGTGGAAAAAGCCTATAGTTGAAGAAGTTGAAGGGGGGAAAGTTTTGTTATTTATCCGTTTCATTAGCCTAACTTTGATTTGGTGTTTGCGAGTGGCGTTGGTTGTTGACTTATTGCCCAAGTAGCAAAAACAGTTGAAACTTGAAGGATTGCCGGCTCCATGGCGCAAAGTTATGGCAATTGGGGCCCCTTTGCACTCTTTTAATGAATTCTCTATTATGCAT
>JAVXUL010000008.1:15976377-16004858 GCA_035590515.1 Trichilia minutiflora | reverse complement strand
TTGTCTCCAATTCCGTCAGAGATTCTTAACAAAATTATATATTTTAAAAATAATCCATTGGTTATTTGGTGCTGGTGGCTACTGCTTTTGTAACCACTTAATACACGGAGGAATGCTAGTTGCCATTTTTGGGCTTTTGTTATTTCATAGTTGCATTTAGGAAGGAACATTATCTCACTATTAGTACTTAAAAAGAAAAGAACGATATCGGCTATTACTTGGTTATTGGTTGAGAAGAGACCGTGAAATTTGTATCTATAATATTTTTATCAAATAATTGTTACGAAATTTTTTATACTTGTGAGAATGTCAGATAAAAAATTTAACCTCGTTGTTGTTGTAACTGTATTTTTTGTATTTTAATCATGCGAAGAGCAAAATATATACTAGCATTCTTTGTAACCCTATACTTGAAATGAATGAATAGATTTTTACTCCATTCCTTTCTTGTTCTTGCTCTTTTCTTGGTTAGCATCAATTTTGTGAATTGGTTCAACATGAATACTGTCCTTGAGAGGTGATTTGTATGCGTGTGAGAAGAGGACCAAATTGTATCGTTTTCATTACATTTCATTAATGGCAATATAGGAAATTCATAGGAGATGATAGTTAAAATTGGTTAGCCGTTAAAGATTTGGTTTCTTGATGAGTTTATATTTCTGGTTTATAAATAGCAATAGGTGCTAATCTCGGGAGTAGTATCTTCTTCTGTATTGGCAATTTCCTGAATAAAATTCTTCTTTCTCTGGAAAGCTTTCTTCCTTGTTTTTCATTTCTTGTTTCTTGCTTTCTCGATTCTGCATTCTTGTTTTCTGTATTTCTTAATATTCTTGTTACTTTCTTGAAACTATTTCTGTCAAAGCTAACTTGCAAGCTTGCTGGTTCTTGCTGTTCTTGTGGTTGATGATTCTGGGTAGTCATCTTCAAGAAATTTTCTTGAAACCAAGTACTTGCAAAATGAATCACTTCAAATGGGAGAGAACCTGTTCAGGAACATGTGTTGATCGGTTGCCAAGTTTTCGTTATTACCCAAAGACGAAGCCATTTTCATGTTCGATAATATGCACAGACCTCCAAAACAATAACCCAAGATTTCAAGGAAAGATTGAAGTGGATGAGTTTTTTTATCAACAGAAGATGTCATATATCAAACCAAAATTAAATTAATAAAACTTAAAAGCTAACCAGATCATGTATAAGTATAAGATCAAAAATACTTACTTGAAAATACAAAGATCTGATCAGATGAAGCAGAGTTTCAGTTCCCAGATGGACGATCTCTTGCAAATGAACCCAATTTTGTGTATGTGACTTGTGAGTATGATTTTGAGCTCTGTCGAGGATTTATAAGGGCCAGTCTTCTTCTTCGAAGCTCCGATCTTAATATTATCCTCTTGATTTCCATTTTCAATAATTTCCTGTCAACATTAATTAATTAATATTGATCGATAATATTATTAAAATTGTGTTTTGACTTATAAAATTGATTAAAATCGTAATTTTAATAAAAAAATATTTTTAATTTCGTCTCTTTCAAACAATGGCATCGAAGTCAAAAAGCTACATGTGAACACAGAAACTGCTTATTGCTGTTTGGTGTTGAAAATTCAATTCTAACCAATCCAATACAAATTTTCCAATCGAAGAAATTTTTTATGTTTCAATTTACCCATAAATTTTTTGAAATGACCTTGGCTCTGCTCCGCACTAACTTTTCAGAGGATTCGATTTGATTTGATTAAATTGAAGCTGAGAAAGGCTGGCGATTCTGTTGCAGGTTGCCTTTGATTTGCTTGTTTATTTATGGTAAAATGTCCAGCAAAGAGATCAAAGTTGGACGATGCCTTGGAAATTGGGACTGGCTAACGTACTACAGTCTTATACGAACATAAGGAATATAATAATTATAAATGTTAATATATGAATTTATATATAAAATAATTACATCTTCAACATTAATTAAAAATAATTTATTAATGGTTATTTAATACCCAAGTGCTTATTCTGGTTTCAAAAATTACTAAATTTTAAACTAGCTTAAATTTATGTTTTAACTCCCTCGTGTTATCAAATTACATATCAGTTGAGTTCTTTAAAACTTATTTGACCTTTTAACAAAATTCTTAAAAAGTTTATTATATTTTATAAAATTTTATAAAATATATATTTTTTATTTATTAAAAATAAATTGATTTATGTGATAAATACATAAGAATAATCAATAAAAAAATTTGATAAATTAAAATATAGTCCTCTTTTATACAAAAATTAGAGTTTTAAAATTATTACACATCAATTTTCAATATTCCTTAAAAGTATATTGACTCGAATGTAAAATCTTAGATAATAATTGCATAGGGGTCCCAAACTTTTATATCTTTGCATTTTGTTCTCTATGACTAAAATATCATTAAATCAAGTTATATTTTAAAAAAACATCTTCTCAAAGAGATTATATTAACTTATTTAATAAAAATCGATAAATTATATGTTTACTGGTACAGTTGCAATTTGATATATTATATATATATTTTTAATATTAGTAATTTTAAGAATATAAACTTTATTATACAATATATTTCATATATTTTATTTTTTTATTCTCACATAAAAATAAAACATAAAATACATAATAATAACATATTCGTTTGTATAAATTTTTTTTTTGTATTTTTAATATTATTATTTCAATATTTATCACCTAAAATGAAAGAATCATTCTTCTAAATTATTCCTTAATTCAATGAATACAAATCTTGAAATACATCCATAAAGGCCATGAAAAGAAAAAGTTGAAAGTGCTAGGATCCTTAGCTTGGCTTTCTAGTTGTCCATCATTATTGCTTTGCCATTGCTTTGCATTGGCATGGGTCACTTCAATACATTTCTTTGGAGCTTCATTTTCACATGGAGAGAGAAAAAAAAGGAAGGAGCGGGGGAAGGGAGGACAGGGAGGGACAGATGTCGAAGAAGCAGAAGTTCAGATAATCTTATTGAAGTGACCCCTACAACCTTCTCAATCGAGAAGCCGAGACAATAAGATCAATATTTCAGTGGTAGAACATGCATATCAACTTTAATTTTTTGTTTGTTTTCTTTATGATGAAAACATCCAGACCATATCTCTCGGCGAAACCAGCCACTACCTTCGTCATATTAATAAAAATAAAAATAAAAAATCTTGGACATGGCTGGGACATGATTCTTCTTCTTCTTCTTTAATGAAAAATTTTTAAGCTCAATTATTTTTTTTTCGTATATAAAACAACTCACGCATTCAATTATTATTATACTGTCTAACCGAACACTAAATGAGATCACACTTTCTTAGGATATGTGCAACGTAAATGTAAATAAAGAGATGCTCGATCTTAGTTGATGAGACGCATATACAGAGATCACTCATAATAGTATCAAATACACGAGTAAAAATCCTAACTGCTCCAAACTCTTATAAAGAATAACAACTTAAAGAATTAAACACGGGATCGTAATATAAGTATAGATCACAGTCCAATATTATTAAACTACACCCCTTGAGAGTTACATTCAATTATTGTTAAAGTGTTCAATTATACATAGAATCGATATAATTTTTTAAAGGTAGGATCACACATATTATCTAATAATCGTTCTAAATTATAAAATATATATATATATAAATTATATATAATAATATTAAATATAAAATAAAATTTTTAATTTAATTTTTTAATATTTTAACAAAAAAATCTTAAAATAAAAATCGAATATAGAATATAAAATCTACACAAATTCGTTCCCATTACCAAATCACGGTCGAGGATTGCTAGAAAATTCTTACGATCATATAACTGTAATTATTTAAAAGTAAAGTTAAAATTTTGTGTCTATATATATATATATATATATATATTCTGAAACAAATATTTTATTGAAATACCATAAAAGTATACAAACCACAATTACAATAACAGATTTGAAAGAATCAAAATACATAATATGATGAACGAATAGCACTCAATCTACAATTCAATACGACATAGCAACCCGTAAAATAATCGTATAGCATGGAACCTTTGGTATTTTTATAAAAGAGGAGAGAGTATTGAGGCATTAGCTTAAAAAATTAAGAGAAAACGGTAATTTATCCATATTTTTATATTAATATTTAATATCTAAAATTTCGTATTTTAATATTGTAGTTTAAAAGTAATTATATCACAATATCAAATAAAATTTAAAAAAATAGTAAAATAAAACTTTGAGTAATAATTATTAATACAATATATAAATGTAAAATTGCTATTAAATGATGTATGTTTTGTATTATTGACGTGGATTTTATTATATTTTAAAATTTATAATTATTGTATAATAGAATTCATAAATACAAATATAAATAATTTCATTAAAAATTAGTGATTACTAAAAACTAATAAATCCATAACCGCCCAAACGAATTCTTGTCAAACCTATCTCATAAAAAAATTTATACCATAATTTAAATCAAAAAAATTGTGTCTTTATTTAAAAATTATGCCCATTTTTTGTTTTTTATTTTTAATTTATTGGGATTACACTTAGCATTCCATTATATTTTGCAATTTGCATGATAAGACTCGATATATATTTGTTGGTAAGGAATCTTGTAAAACAAAATCAATATAAGTATTTTTCTTTTTCGTTATTATGATGGATGTCTAATTTTGCTCTACTTTTAGGGTGATATATCAATCTCATATATATGGTTTTCATGTCAAGAGGAAATTAGAGACCAAGACTCATCATCTAATTCCCGACAAAGGAGTGAACGTGAATCTTTTGTCGAGAAACGAATCTTGTACCATCTTTCACCGCAAATTAAAGGATCCATTAACGTATTAAATCGATAAAAGTTTCCAATTGTATTAAAATAAAGTTTTAATAAATAAAATTTTATTGAAAAAAAAGGGTATATAAACTCCTAAATATTTTATTTTATTAATTATCAATACTTTTATAAATTCTTATTAATTTAATCTTTAAATTTGATATTTAATTTTTATAGTAAATATAATTAAGAGGCTATTATAGCAATTATATTAAAAAAAAACGAATAGCTTATTTAAAAACAAAAATTTTTAATCAACAAAAATTTGTTTTAATATTTTTTAAATTAGTAAGACTAAAAATAATATATTTATTTAAATTTAAGAATATATCTCTTCTGTTCTTTATTTTGTTAGTGGGTCGATCAACATTACATTTTTTACTAATTTTACTAATTTTTTAATTTCGAAACTTTGATCCTCTATTACACTACACATCCGATTTCCTCCTTTTTTTTTAATTACATTTTTAACCTCTATAATTACACATAAACATACGTAATTAGTATGTTAGGTTGGTTAGACAAACATTATGATAACAAAGATTGATTTTGATTTGACAAAAGGAAGGAACATCAAATCTTCATTAGATGAATGGCAACGCAACATTAATTATAATATTAATATCATACCAAAACAAATAGACATAATTATTTTTGTTCTCGGCAAAATTGTAGGCGACTTTAGTAATTGTACCTAACTTTTTAGTACAAACAAATTCATTACTATCAAGCTGGGTAACAATCTCATGGATTTGAACTTAAAATTTTGATATGATAATTATTTAGTGTTTATTTTGAATTTAAGTAATTAGAATTTTTTTATTAAAATATTAAAAATATTAGATTATAAATTTTATTTAAGAGAGTATTTTAAATAGGACGATCATTAAATACTTATCTTTGATTAGATAGATTAATATTTTTTAAATATTTATATATAAAAAAAAAATCAAACTGTATAACATATAATATATATATATTTATTTGTTTATATATAAATATTTGATAAGATAAATTAAATTTCAAATTAAAGAAAATTCAAAACTCTTTTTTCTATTTAAAAAAAATTATATCCCAATTTATTGTGAGGCATCATCATTCATTTATCTTCTTGTAGTAAGTAATGTAATCATAGGACATTAAGAGAAAGCCAATTGATTATAAATTATTATTATTATTTTTTTATATTTATGATGTACCATTCACATAATGTGATAATAACCAATATTCTAAATCTAATTTATAAGACCCCTCTGTAGATATTTATATTCAAACCATATTCGAATAAAATTAGAGTCGTGTTCCATTGTTGTTACTAAATTTGAATGCCATAATCCTAGTATTTATTATAACGATGCAAATGTATAATAGTATGTATAATCGTTGTTTATCCCAAAAGGGAGAATTTCCAATTTCCAATATTTTCTTTTGAAAATAAGATGAACTTCCATTTAACAGCTAGAACAGAACCAGTACAGTAAGCTCATCATCATTAACAAGTTCATTAAGACTATCAACGGTCCGTCGAATTCACAATACAACAGATGAAATCTGTAACAAGCAACATTAATCATTCGCAGCGTACAAACAGCCATTCAACAGGGTAGAGCCATATTTTCCTGGCTCTTTCCACGTTAACTCCAACAACAGAGTAGATCCCTTCTGCCTGATATTGCAATAGATCCTCAACTGCACCAAATTTCCAGATCGGAAACATATAGTTTACAAATCGAAACTTCAAGTTTGACAAAATATACACAAACAACCCACAAAAAGAAATACGACAAAAGAAAATCTACCCACCACAGATCAAAATTGGAAGGACAAAAGCTCACGAAGACAAAAGAAGAAAGAAAATTAGATGAAGGCAGGTTACAAATACTGAAATCTTTCCATTTTTCAAATTAACCATTAGATTGTTGTCTCTATCATACAATCGCCACAATGTAATTTTGTTTATAAAATTAGAAAAAAGTTTATTTACACTGGACACATCAAGCTGATGACAGATAATTGACGCCATTCTTATGTGGTGGGTACAAGTAAGCTGGCCTCAGAAAAAATTTAATCTTCCCGTTGACGCAGCCTGACATTACTGCTATAATATAGTTTTAGCTGTGCTGCAGGATAAAACCTCGAGATTTGAAATGGAAATTTGTCACGTGTTTAATTAATAGACAAACTAGTTACTGATCCATTAATATAATAGCAATATCTTTGAACAGAACACAAGGCGCCATATGCTCAGGAGATTCGATGCCATAAAACAAAGAATCCTATTAGTACATTTCCATATGCATGTCAGAAGGACAAGGACCAGGCGCAAAACTGGAACCGCACCACCATCATCCTAAAGAACTCTTGTGAAATTTATTAAAAAAAAAATATTAGTAGGATAAATTACATGTAATATGATTCAATTTTCATCTTCATTCTTCGTATTTTTTTCCCTTTTTGAGGGTTTTAGGGCTGAAGATTTTTTTAGCAAGAAGCTGGGTTAGAATGTTTAGGGCGTACAAAGGTCGGACTGCTTAAGATGACAGGAGCGCAAATTATCTTGCCATCTTAAGATTTCATGTGCAATGTTATCTGCAATAAACTGGAAATTACCCTCTTAAAATGTAAAACAAATCCTGAGAAACACAGTTTCAAACGTGACTAACCTTATGCAACACTGATGATAAGAAAACAAAACAATGTAGACAAAGTTTTTACTTCGAAACATGATTCTGAGTCACAATAAAGAAAAATTGCTATAAAAAACATTTGGATAGAAAGAAAGTAACAATCACATAATCTTTCTTTCTGGCACTGTTATGGTGGTGATTGAAACGAAATTTACTTTTGTGTGTGTGAAAAATTGGTAAATTAAATGATGGTATAAGAGCCTTCGTATCAGAGCTAACTTCAATCTAAGGATCAAAGCAACATTAATAGCCAAATGTACAGATTAACTTTCTTGCTGAAGAACTTTAAGCAGTTAGCAATTCTGTGTCACTATGATTAATGGACATGCAGGACTAATACACGTACATCTAACAAAGCTATACTAAAATCTATATAAGATTCTGATAATCAGGCTTAACTGTTGGAAACAATCAGAAGCCATATTATCAACTTATGGCAGATCCATCTACCTTGCACGACAAAACCATTAAACCAAAAACAATTAAATTGGCAGATACAAACAGCATCATATATAAGGATATTCCTGGAAGATGGGGGAAGAGAATAGAAATAAATGAGGAATCAACAAAAACTTACCATCTGTACACTTAATTTGCTTCAACATAAAGGGACAGAGCATAACGGTTTGAGGAATGATTGAGCTCTGATATAAAGAATGGATACCATATGATTAGCAATTCGTAAAGCATTAGAGTGCGTACAAGTAAAAGGAATTCAAAGATAATGTGTATACCATCAGACTCTGTCTGCAACCAGTCTTGTGCACATATCGATGCCTGTCGAGTATCAGGATTCAGCGAACTTCGACAACTATCAAGCACTCTACCTCTAGTGTTGAATGCTGATTCCAAAACAACAGTTGACATAGGGGTTCCCAAAATATCACGTGCCATCATGGACAATATAGGGTACCTTGGGGTGTGTACTTTCCACCAATTTAATATGTTAAAATCACAATTACGAGGAAAGACCGGTTCCTCCAGATACTTCTCCAAGTCTGATATTGCATTTTGACTTTGAGAAGTCTCATAGAGGAATTTGTCAAAGCCCTTTAATTTATCCCTACTATCATTACTAGTGCTAGGTAGGCTGTTTCCTGGCAAAGCTGAGCCTTGATCCACCATGGTTGAGCAGATGGCATAGGCATTGAATAGGTCCTTAATACCATCAGAAACTTCCTTTATCCGATCCAGAGCAGTACTACCATATATCTGAGAATAATAATACTCCACCAACTTCATCTTGAATCGGGGATCTAAGATGGCTGCAACTGCCAAAGCCAAACTACATTTGCTCCAATATTTGTCAAACTTAGTTTTCATCTTTAAGGCCGTGGAGCTCAGAAATTCATCTGGGTTCTTACACCAGTCAATTAATTGTATATGAACATCACAAATCTCAGGAAAATATACATTTGCTGTTGGGGATTTGCTGCCGGAGAAGACATTGGTAATTTCAACAAAAAGTTTCAAATAGCTGGTAATGGAACTTGCCCATTCCCACTCTGTCTCAGTTAAAGCCGATGAATACTCAGAATCAAGGTCATGTAAGGTGCTGAACACATTTCTATATTCTAAGGCTGCTTCTAGCATGACATAAGTTGAGTTCCACCTAATCGGACAATCAAGAATTAGGCTCTTCTGACTGCTGATTTCAACTTGCTGGGCAATCTCATTGAACTTTCCTAGCGTTAATTGTGAACTTTTGACATATCTAATACTTCCTCGAATTTTTTGGGTCACATCACAGAGTGCTTCCAAGGCATCCTGAACAATCAAATTCAGAACATGTGCAGCAGATCGGACATCAAACAATTGACCGTTGCTTGAATGAGGCTTATTCTGGGATATGCGTTCTCTAATTCTGAGGACAATATCATCATCAGTAGCACAATCATCAAATGTCAAAGCAAACAGCTTACAGTCAATATCCCAGTCCATCAGGGACCTGATAACCACTTCTGAAAGCATGTCTTCAGTATGAGAGGAGTCAAGTGTGACAAAATTCAGGGTCTTCTTCTGTAATCTCCAGTCCTCGTCGATATAGTGAGCTGTCAAACACAAGTACTCAGCATTTTCTGTTGAAGACCACATTTCCACAGATAGATTAATCCTTCCGTGCAGTTTACTAAACATGTCATACACTCTCTGTTTCTCTTTCTCGTAAATCTCCATACACGAAAGCTCAATAGAGGTGTTTGGCACAACCTCAAACATTGGCTGAAGATTCTTGACAAATACTTTGAATCCAACATGGTCCACTATGGCCAATGGGTAACCATGTAATATTATCATGCGAGCAAGATCAAGCTGACTACGCTCTTGATCAAACCTACTACTCCCGATGCTTATAACTTCATCTTTTCTCTGATCAGGTTCATACTTCACAATGGGTTTAATATACTCTTCTTTTCTTTGCCCTTCATCAAAGCTTATATTTGTGAGGGTTACATTAGTATCTTTTTTCCTTTTCTTTGCTGCAAGTAGTTGGGACACATCATAATTAGATGTTTTCAAACATCGCATTAAGTGATTCCTCAGATGAGTAGTTCCACTATTACTAGATCCACTGAGTTTTTTATTGCAATGAACACAAACAGCAAAACAAGCATCAGCCTTTCTAACTCTTTCGAAGTGATTCCATACAACAGATGTTAACCGCTTTGGTTTCTTGACAGCCGTATCATTTGACACTTCCATTACATAGATTTAGAAGTAACCCAAATTCTGCATATGAGCTCATATCAAAATACAAATAAGTCAATCTTGTGGCGATTAATGGCTAAATACCAGAATTACATGAATTTACAATTACTTTTCAGGGCATAACAATAGCAAAAACAGCTCAAAATGCAAGCAAACCAATGCTGGGGGAATGGGGAGGGCCAAATAACTTAAGCTGCACAAGCTTATAATAAATTTCGGGACATAAAAGTAACAAACCAGAGATAAATTTCCATTCAAAAAACATCAAAAACAAAAGAACGACTAAAACTCATTAAACACCATAACTAATCTGAAAATGAAGGATCATTTGGTGTCCACATTGCACCAGTTTTATTTACTGAATATTGCTTAAACAAATACAACCAAAGATTATTAAGATACCATTTTAAAGCAAGGTGACTGCCCCAACTATAGTGGTTTATTTATCTATGACATAGAAAATCCGAAAAAAATTGCAATTATTGTGAAGAATAAACAAAAAAGACACAAATTTAATAACACAAAAAATTAGTATTTTAATTTTTTCTATGGTCATAAAAATATACATCTGCATCAACAATAGAGTGGGCACAAATCAGACTAATTCTAGTGCACATACCCACAATTGACCGTAAAGCTCTATCAATTAATGCTAAACAACCTAACAAGAAAAAAATAAAAGAAAACGAAAAAGTAAAATAAACAACACAAATGATAATTTGATTTAATGCTTGCTGTATCAAAAGTTCAAAACTTTCATGGAGAAATAACAAAAAAGCCTCAAACTTATCTCTCTAAAAGCATAATTTCCGCTCAATTGAACCCCAAAACCGTGATTTAAACTAAACTAAAACATCAAAATAAAAACATATGGGTCATCAATATCACACAATTCCATAGAAAGGTTTAGAAATTGCATATATATCAAAATCAGGACATGGGTCATCCAAAATCAAACAATTCCAACAAATACCAAATTTACATGAGAAAAAGCTGGAAACGAGACGTCTCAACCGAAACCAACAACAAATAACTTCAAATAACAGTTCGTTGATATCACACACAATGGTCATATCAAATTCTATCCTAAAAACACAAAATTTCATCAATAAATCTAAAATTCAACAAAATCCCAATTCCAACAAGCTCAATAATGACAATTTATCAAAATAAAACAAACGAGTCATAATTAACTGTAAACTACGCAAAAACATTAACATAATAAAAAAAAAGGGTTAAAACGAAAATAAACGTATATGATTTCGAGTGGGTCTTACACAGAATTGCTGCGGAAGAGCTGATTGCGCAAAGTCCGATCGAAGGATCCGGGAAGTTTAGGGTTTGGGTTGCCAAGAGAGAAATAAGGTAAAGGAAACTGGATCCGAAATATTTTTTGAATATTAAATTTGGGTTAGATCCGGGAAAAGGCAAGACTAGACCCAGATTGGTTCTGATTGGTTGGTGTAGCGGTTTCGGTTTAGTTGGGGAACCACGAATTTAGATTTTTTAATTAATTAATTTATTCAATGAGAAAATATTTATTTATAGAAAATGAATTGATATTCATAAAAAAAAGAATAAATAATTAAATAATAGATTGTAGATGAAAATGAAGAAATATTGGACCAATTTGAGGTGACCCAAATTGTGAAAGGATTCGGTTTGGTTTGGAAAGCGGGTTAGCTTTCATCACATCAATCAGATCATGTGGTAGGTTGACAAAAATGGGATATTTATATAAGTAATATTATAGAATTATCCGGTCGAGGCATTTATCCAAAGTTTATATAAATAATTTTAACCTCAAGATAAGTTGATTTTTTCATGTAAATTATAATTTTAGTTTTATAAATTTGTATAATTTTAGTTTTATAAATTTGTATATTTTTAATTATAAACAAACTACACCCAAAAATAGTAGCCGGCCCAAGTCCAAATTTAAACGGGTTACCTATTTGTTGAACCCAATCCCACTATCCGCCTCAACCTGCGCTGGGTGCACCCTCTAGCGCTTTCTCTATGCTTGCAGGTTACAGATTTTGAAATTTACAGGGAGACGAAGAGTATGGCGAGGAGGAAGTTGTTGTTGATGTTGAAACCATTCGATGTGTACTCAGTGAACATTCGAACGGAATCTCTTGCGTAACCAATCCTGGGGTATTATTGCCGTACTCTTTTTCTTTTTTTAAATGATTTAGTGTTCATTAGTGCATCATTCTTCGCATGAATTCGCGCATGCAGTCCCCCTTCGTTCATGGATTGTTCTTATTTTTGTGCATCAAACAATTAGTTTTATGTTGAGTTCTTTATATGCAATTTCAATAGCGATTGGTTACGAATTGTATTGTATTTGCCGTAGCATTCGAGCTGTTTGACAAAATACCAAACGCTTGTCCAACTTGGTTGTTGTAAACAATGGAGGAAATTCAAATCTTTTCTGATAGCATTGCTTGATCAAGAAAACTCTGCTGACGTTTATTCGTTATTTCTCTCCCCTGTATCAAACAGTTGGTTTATATTTCTAACTCAGTTTTCCACGGAGATGATACAGGTTTTGCAGCATCCGGACAATAGGTGTAAAGTTCACGAAGATGCCATAAGCTTTTGCCAGAATATTCTTTCAAAGAAGCCTGTTGATTGGGAACCGATATTTCGTAACATTCTATCACAACCAATACGAAATGTGGATTTAGTAGTTACTGTTGGCGGTGACGGCACTCTTTTGCAGGCCGGTCATTTGATGGATGATTCAATTCCAGCTGTGGGGGTGAATTCTGACCCTACCAGGGTTGAAGAGGTTAGTTCACCATCAGTTTCAGCTATATATTTGTGTTCTTTACATCTTTTTGCATGTCTAATTTTACATTGATATTCACATAGCTCAGTCATGGATGAAGCTCAACATGTTTTCCATGGTTCAGGTTGAAGAATTTAACAATGAATTTGATACATCCAGAAGCACACGTTGTCTGTGTGCGGCCACTGTTGAGAACTCTGAACAAGTAAGACCATATAATTGGAATAAAAGAAAATTAATATCTTGAAATGACGTAAATTTATGGACTATATGCAGCTTATTTACCACTTTAAAAGTTTAGCAAAGTTAAACACCATCTTGTGTACGAGGAAGGAACTAAGCTTAATATTGGCACCAACATTTTTCCTCAAAGCAGCAGTTATGTTTTCTTAGCAAAGTATTTCTAACCATTGGATGAACTTGTCTTTTATTATTTTTCTAATCCAGATTTGCGTGCTTTCTCTTATCTTTCCATTTGGAATCTTTTCGTTGTTTGAATTTGAGTTGCTGCAGAGTATATTATGCTACCCACCACAAGTCGCTTAATTTTTTCAACAAGAAATGTGCTTAACCGTTTGGCATTATTTTCAGGTAATTGATTACATCCTAGAGGGTCAAACAGTTCCATCTAAATTGTCAAGGATATCAGTACATGTGAATTCAAAATCATTACCTGTGCTTGGTCTTAATGACATTTTGATTGCACACCCTTGTCCTGCCACAGTTTCTTGGTTCTCATTCAAGTAGGAATTTTCCTACAGAGAATAAGTCGCTACCCATTTTGACATCATGTATAGTAATTTTTACATGTTTTTTTTTTTTCTACACATTGACAGAATTAAAAGAGATGGCTTGCTATGTTCACCATTAGTGAACTGTCAATCAAGTGGTCTTAGGGTCTCAATTGCTGCTAAGATACAGGGTTGCAATGCTCTCGGCAGGTGGATTTGCAATGGCCATTTGGTCTCAGTATCTTCAGTATATGGTAAGAGAGCTCATTTTGCCAGAAGCAGCCAATTCTACCCTAATGCACGGATTAGTTAAATCAGATCAGTCCATGGAAGGTGCATGGTTTTCAAAAGAGGGTTTCATATACATTGACGGTTCTTATGCTTTCTTCTCCATCCAGAATGGTGATATTATAGAAATATCATCCAAAGCTCCTTGTCTGAATGTTTTCTTGCCTCCCCATTCACCATCTTGAAACATGTGTAGAACTGTGATCGACACAGTGTACCCATAAAATTTCTGTAGATGATATTGAAATTTTTAAACACGAGCAACTCTTAGTCTGTAAATATGAGATGGAATTCTTATACACATATTTTGCGCCTGTCCGTATGGGAAGGAGAGAGATTTTGAACCATCTTCCACAGAAATTATTAACTGTTAAATTTATTTTGTTGGGCTTGGGCACAAAGGATATGGTAGGAGCATGTAAATATATTTTCAAAAAAGAGCAACATTGGTACAACGTCGTTTTCAGCATCAGAATCTGTTGCACGTGTGGACTAAGAGAGCGTGTTTAGACGCGCTGTTAATATCACGTGGGTGGGAAATCTGGGATATTTTTTCCTGTCCTAAGGCTACAGCATTACGGCTTGCCAGATTAGAGGCGGTCCCCTGTTTTTAAAACATAAACTATAAACTGCCACGCGTTCAGCGCATTCATTACCAGCCAAACAAAATCTGTCGTTTACGTTGCTTACTGCATCTCGTTCAGTTCACCCTTTCGTTGGTTCTCTGCATTTTCAGTGGAATTGCTAAACGAAAACGGATCCAAAAACGACGGAATTTTGAATCTCTTTCGGTGATATCGTGAGGGAGAGATGAAGATACAGTGCAACGTCTGCGAAGCCGCGGAGGCCAAGGTGTTTTGTTGTGCCGATGAGGCTGCGCTGTGTTTGGAGTGCGATGAAAAAGTTCATGCGGCAAATAAGCTAGCAAGCAAGCACCAGAGAGTTCCTCTCTCTTCTTCATCGCAAGTGCCTAAGTGCGACATTTGTCAGGTTTTGATGATTATGCAAATTCAAAGCGCCTTTTTTATTAATTAGTGTTTATTTTTCAGTGGATTTTGTGTAATTCGTGGAATAAACACGGTTGATCTCTCCTAGAGTATGGTTTTAACGCAGATATGGAAAGTTTCAGAAGCTTCTCGTAAAAATGTGAAATTTGTAATATTCTTTAGGATCGGTCAGAGTTCTTTCCTAGTGGAGAGATTATTGATATTTTTCATACCTGTAATGTTTTGTTGGATAAATTAGTGCTTGATTTCCTTTTGTTGGTTACTTGGAAATCTTAGAAATAAGTAGAAATTATGGATATTATGTGTTACTGTTACGTTGTTTATGAGATATATGTGTCTATTGAGGCTAGCAAGTTTTATGGTTTTTTATGTAGGTCACTGTTCTGTATCGTTTTTGTTTTGATAAACTGGCAGTGGGAGATTTTGGTGGAAACGTCTGCAGCAGATTGTAGTGAATTTGCAGTGAGCCGCTTTACGTTTATTTGATTCTGAAGTATCATATGTTAAGGTTCTTTGTGTTTCTATATGACTGCAAGCTTGCAAATGACAAACTTAGTATTAGATTGAACATTGACTGAAAGCAAGGTTGGAGAATAGACATTGCTTAGCTTCAGATCCTGAAGATCTCTCTCTGTAATTTAAATGTAATCATCACCAATTTATATGTTGGGAAGGAAGGATATTCTGAGGAGAAATTGTACTTAAGTATACTTTAAATTTTAGTTGGCTAAATGAGAAATTGTATTGGTTGTTGTTAATAAGACTGAAGCTGAGTTTGTGCAAGGATGGCACAAAGCTTGTAATGTTATACAGGAGGTAAACATGAAGTGAACAGAATTAAGCCTTTGCTTGACTTGGGGGACTTGGGGGATGATGTTGTGTTTTCAGATTATTTGGCCTTTAAAAGATGGCTAGACTAAGGAAGTAGGAAAGATAGGATCAAAGAGGATACAAATGTTTACAAAAGATATGATGTTAAGAAAGAATATGGAAGTAAGGTTGAGATGCTTACAGAAGGGAGAGATTCCCAAGCTCTTTTTTTTTTTTAAAGACGAGTTTGTAATTCTTCGGAATAATTAAAGGATGTAGAATTCTCCTTCAAGAGTGGTGTAATAACTCAATAGATTTGAGAGTGAGTATTGCTGGTAGTAGAACTCAAACTCTTGCTAAGAAATGAGTCGTATACAAATAACAATTACTCTATTTGCTAAAAAATAAAATGAGTGTTCTAATGAAATGAAATACAGGTATGAGTCGTATACAAATAACAATTACTCTATTTGCTAAAAAATAAAATACGTGTTTTAATGAAATGACATACAGATATGATCAGTGGAGTTTATTCTATTTTTTTACTGAAGTATGACTCAGAGTTTTATAGCTTGCAGAAGAAATTCGATCAAATGAGTTTTGGAGATTTGGAGAAGTTAGAGAGTTCAAAAAATTTGGTCGAAAGAAACAAATTGAACCCGAGAGTTTCTTATGACGAATTAAAGTAAAAAAAAAAAGGTGAGGAGACGTGATAGACAGCATTGAGAGACAGAGAGAGAGAGCGAAAGAACCGTTGTAATTGTTAAAGTTGTTCTTGTACTTAAATATTTGAATCTCCAGTAATATAATCTTATTCTCCGACAATTCCTATTTGTTTGCTTTTTTCTGGATTGTTTCTTGATTGTGTGATTTCTGTTTATGCATATGATTATTTTTCTTCAATTATTCTTGAGGGTTGTTTAGCAATCATGAGGAAGGAATCAATATTCTGCTTGGTTTCTTAGTTTTCTACAAGTGGTATTAGTGCATAGAACTTATAAAGGTCTTTTAACTAGTATTAGAGCCAGATCAAGAAGGGAAATTGAAAAAGAAGTGGAATGGGGACTACCAAGTTTGCCATTAAAAAATTTTTAAGGGAAGAGTATTTTGGTCTCTGGAGCTAAAGATGAAAGTACTGTTAGAGCAAAATGTTGAAATGTGATTTTGAATTAGTCAAGAAGTTGTCCTAGTCTTTAGGAGAATGGATTGGAGTTGGTAGATTTTATTTATATTTACTTGGTCAATAATTTGCTCCTAGATGTAAGGTTAACGTGTTTTGTTTCTATTTTTCTGATTTGTATCATGCCTATTTAAAAGGCACTTATACTTTCAATAAAACTAGCAAGCATTGCAGTAATATATTCTCGTTCATCAAAATAAACAGTGAAAAAATAGCAGTGTAGTAAGTGCAGCACTCCCGTACAGAAACAGAAGCAAACCAGTTAGTGCAGAAAATCAAGAAAATTTTAAAACAATTGGAGAATCCACAAGCCAATGGCAGGATCCAAACTGAAGATGAGCAATGGCCTAGTAGCTGATTATGCAATCTTTAAATTGCAAAAGGAATGCAACATAGCAGAAAAAGCAGAAGAACAACGGAAAATCTAAATAAGGCAGCAGCACTCAGCAAAAAAATTGTGGAAAACCTGCAGAAGACACCCACAACACAATAGTAATGTTGACAACCAATATTGAATAAGTTGGTACGTGAAGGGGACAAACGTCCATGGTGAACGGCTGGTGAGATCTAGGTGCAACTGGTGTCGTTGGAGCAGAGAGACGGTGAGCCTGTAGACAACCAAAGAGGAAGATGAGATGGCCAAGAATTGAGATTAAAGAAGAAAAGAGAGATGCAATGGAATAGTATACTGATGGCAGATTTTGGCGACCTGGTGCACGTGTCAAAAGAAAAAACCAATAAAAAGATGCTTAGCGTGTGCCAATTTAGCTATGATATCGTGTAGAATAAATTTAAAAAGAGAATTATTGTTGTTGATATAGAATTTTATATGCATTGGACATTTATAACATCCATACTCATGGATAAGAAAAAATTTATTATACTCCTGAAAAACGTTACATAAGGATTTTTTTTATTTATCATAAGTCGTCTTTCTCACATAGAATCACATATAAAGTAGTGCTTATCACTAGATAGTACTCATATAAAAACTATAAACTATAAATTCCTTATTCAAGTCTTTTTGTCAACAACTTGCACATTATGTCGTGATTTTATACGAGGAAGACGATTTATAGTGAACTAAAAAATCACTTACATGTTATTTTAAGAAATATAATAAATTTTTTTTGACCCATAGATCTGAGTTTTCGATACGCGTACAAAATTCTACGTTAACAAGTGTATTAATTGAGATATCTAATATATGAATATATATACATGCCTATTTAAAAGCAAAACGTATTTAAAATAATTACGTTAATATAAGATAAAATAATAAAATAAGATGACTCTAACTCTATCAAATACGCTTCACATACGACATTGAAGGAATAAATACAATTTCGTAATTTATACATTTATCTCAATGATGACATTCTTTTCATGTCTTACAATAAAGAAAAAGGAAGATGCATGTTCGTGTCAGTATGGGAGATTTTATTATTTCATTTATGTTTATAATATTTATTATTCATCATTTGGTTTTTTTTCTTAAGTTAAATAATATAACCTTTTTTAATTTATTATATTAAATATTTAACTCTCATTGTTATTATATTTTATTTTAGATTATTAACAAATATGTAAAATTAATTTGATTCAATCAAATATAATAAAACTAATAAGATTTATATTTAAAAATTTTCAAACAACTATTTATTTGATGGCAACTGCTGCGATGATAATTGATTGTTGTAAACAACCTCTCGTGTTCCGGTATAACAAAATAATTGAAGTTTGAGTATTAGTTAATTTCTAGAATTTTAATTTGTTACATTATTCATTAATTATAAATAAACTGGGGTATTTTCATTATTTTCGGTTAAATAAAAATAATTTCGGTTATCTTTACCCCCCTTTTTCTTTATCCTCTTTTTTCTTTTTCTTTTTCTTTTGGAGACTTTGTCATTAAATTATACATCTTTTTAATTTTTAATTATTACTATTGAAGTGAGATTTGTTTTATATTATTATACAAGTAAAAGAAAATTAGAAAAAATAAAATATATGAATACTGAGGCCAATATTTGAAAAGCATGTTTGCATTCAATCTCATTGAAAAAAAAAAACTGCTGCTTATTTTCATCATCTGATCCGAACAGCTGCTTTGCATTTGTTCGCTGTAATTACTACTAGTGTTTGTCCTTCATTGATCTCTTGTGTGTTTTTTTCTTTCATAGTCCATCAGTAATCTTTTTTATTTTACTGCGGCCCATTATTTTGTTTGTTGTCTCTGTTCTATTGCTAGTTGCTATGATCTACATTTCTTTACTTTCAGAAATTTTTAAAAAGTTTAAAAAAAAAGAAAAAGCTTTCTATTTGCAGTAGAATTCACAAACACTGGCTCTTTGCTTTCAAACTCATTGAAGAAACCTGTTTCTGATTTTCATCATCTGATCTGGAGAACGACTTGCATTAGTTTGTTGTAATTACTTCTTGTGTTTGCTATTTGGTTTGTTTGCTCCGAATTCCGGTACGTTGTTCTCCTCTTGTCTCTTTGTTTGACTTGCCTTTGACCTCTTGCCTTAATTCTTAGTTCATCAGCAATCTTTTTCAACGCAAGAATAAGTTACTGCATCCCATTAGTTTCTATTTCTTTACTTTCAGAAACCTTTTTTAAAAAAAAAAGCTTTGAAATTATTAAGTTGGTGGAAATTATTCTTAATATTGGTTTGTAAGTTGCCAAGTGTTTGTTTCCATTCGCTGGACGCCAAATTAGTTGTTTGAATAAGTACAAAACCAACTTCCAAATTCTAAAGACAGAAATGGCGAAGTTAAAGGATAAAGTATGGTTATCCGGCGAGACGTGGGTGCGGTGAAGAAAAATGGAGATAGTATTGAATATTTTTAATAAATGAATTAAATTCGTCGCATACAGAAAAACTATTAAATTAAATCATCGAGATAAACTGTTAAAGAATATACTTGAAATCCACGCTTGAATATGAAATTTGTAACAACAGGGTTACGAAACTTTTAAGACCTGAATAATTATCCAATTAAATAATAATCCATAATAAAATCAAGCATAGTCTTAATAGTATAGCACTATTATTTTTAATCTTGATGTGATGTGAATGTGATGTTCCTCTTCACATAAACCAACTCTATGCAAGCAGTTGTCAGAGTTTCATTCAACAATATCCAATCTTTTCTCGCACTTATCATTACCTATTATAATTAAAAAAAAATAGAAGAAGATAAATCACAAAATTAATAGCAAAATTACATTAAAATTTAAGGGATGAATGTAAATACTTTTAATTTTTTTAAAGTTTCTTTCAAATAAATAAAAAATACTTTTTTACCTGTAAAAAATCTATCTAAGACAATAGTAGTAAAAGTATGTATGAGTGCACATGATTGAATTAATCCTTAATTAAAATATTAATTACGAATTAATAGGATAAGTAATTTCTCTGACAAATGTAATCGGATATTGTTGTAAATTTTTTTTTTTAAGTTTTAATCAATTCCTTTTTCAAATGGATTTTCATTTACTAAACATGTTCTTTTTGCAAAAGGAAGAAGAGTGCATAGAAAAAATCATTTGAATTATTTTTTAATAAAATAATACTTTTAATCCATTAATATAAATCAAACAATATCAAAAATACATAAAACTAATTTAAATACTAAAATATATAGATAGATGGAAATAATAAAAATGAAGGTGAAGAAAGAACTTACCATTCTTATCCCTTTTCACAAGAAACATTCTTAAATGAGGATCCACAGGTAAACCCAAGACTCCATACGTTGGATCATAAAGCGAATTTCTAAAGTACCTGTTTTTATATTTTATGCAAGAATAAAAAAAATAAATAAATAAATTAATCATACTATTTTGGTTTCTGAAATAATCAATAAATAATTACTATAATTTGAGAAAAATAGAGTATTAATATTTCAATCTCTAATTTTTTGGAAAAAACGAATAAGGACCCACTTCGACTATTTAAAACAAATTAATCCCTTCATTGACTTAATTAAAACTAAACCTAAAATCGTGGATTAATTTGTTGAAATTGTAAACCTATGTCCTCGTTTGTTGTTTAGTCAAAATACAGGGACTAAAAATATATAAATATACACCTTGTACTATATGGGTTGCAGAATTGAGATTGGATGCCTTGCAGCGGGGAATGCAAACTAAATGAAGAGAAATTTGGTGACGGGAGTGCTGAGAGATTATCTGGCCAACTCATTGTCATCTACATTTTTTTTAAGTATATGAAAATATAAATAAATAATCCAATAAAAGAAACAACTCTTAAATAAATCATAAATAAAATATGAAAAGAAAAATAAATATTAATTTCATAAATTTTTAATAAAACACATTATTCATATAAGAAAATTCATTAACAAATTCAAAAAAATGAGAAAACGAGTTGTATAAAAAAGAGCGAGAGAAGGGTAAGATGAATAATAATAATAATAATAATAATAATAATAATATGCATTAAATTAAAATAATAAAATTACTTAAAGAGTATACCTCTATATTGGAATTGATTGGCAGCTGCAAGCTTTCTAATCGAAGAGGAAACGACAATCCCACACTCTATCAACAAAATTAAATTTAAAATTTCAAGTACCAGTTAAAAAAATATGATTTTAATATAAATTATAAAAAGAAAATGATTAATTAAAAATTACCTTCGGAGGAAGGTTTTGGAATTGAAAGGCATC
Organism: Trichilia minutiflora; assembly: GCA_035590515.1. NCBI lineage: Eukaryota > Viridiplantae > Streptophyta > Magnoliopsida > Sapindales > Meliaceae > Trichilia > Trichilia minutiflora. The sequence continues at coordinate 15,983,102 of JAVXUL010000008.1, read as the reverse complement.
ATAAGGATGATGAATGGTAGTTGAACCTATGCCTTGACCCGACAAATTTTGGTATTGCCTAAATATATAATAAAAATCAATATAAATTATTTTCTTAGTAATATAATTAACAAAATTTTATTTAACATATTGGCGCATAAAAAAATATGAGTGATTAATTATTTAAATATACAACCATCTATACATATTAACGGAATTGATTATTTTTGTTTAGACATGAGTGTGTGTATAATTCAAAAATTATAATTAAAATTACAATAAATTATAAATACCCAGAGAGAAATCTAGCGGAAGGTTCCTGCTGCTGCATAGAGAAGATGTGATGGAAAGAAGGTTGCCTTGGAAGAAAGGAAGATCCATCTCCTGATGCTGTCTATGCATATATACAGAAAACAAAAAAGAAAAAAGAAAAAAGAAATTTTTTTATATTAATCAATTCATTGTGATATTTATTAATTATGGTAAATTTATATGTGTATCTCGTGAGTTAATTAATAAATTATAATTAGTGTTAATATTGGTTGCATATATATATATATATATAATAATAATAATAATAATAATAATAATAATAAGGTTAATTTCATTAATGTGTAAATTAAGGAAAAAGAAGTGAAACCCCCTAACATATGATCAAATATATAAAATGGTCTTAAAAATAAATTGAATTAATAAATTAAGATTTGTATAGGTATTTTTTTTATAATATGTGAGTTTCAATAAAAATAAAAAAGTAATATGATATATTTGTTATTTTTATTAATATACTTTTAATCCTAATTATTCTAAAAGTTTAATATAGAGAAATATACGAAAATGACCATATTTTTTAATATATTTATTAAAATAACCGTATTAAAAAAACTTTAACAAGATAAACCAAAAATATGTTTTTTGAACAATAATAGTCTCGATAAAAATAATACAGTTTAAAATAATATTTTAAATATAATTTAAAATAGCATTATTAAACATATTTTAAAATGTTATTTTCAAACATAATTTAAAACAATACTTTTGAACACAATTTAAAACAGTACTTTCAAACACAGTTTAAAACAATTTTTTCGAACATAGTTTAAAATAACACTTTTGAAAATAGTTTAAAATGTTATTTTCAAATATAATTTAAAACAGCACTTTCGAACACAGTTTAAAATATAATTTTCGAACACAATTTAGAATAGCATTTTTTAACACAAACTTTCGAATATAATTTAAATTTTTTATGGACTTATTATTGTTCAAAAAGAATATTTTTGATTTACTGAGTCAAAATTTTTCTAACACGGTTATTTTAAAAAATATGACTATTTTCGTGCATTCCCTTTAATATATCATATTACTTCTTAACAATAATAATACTAGCGTATAGATTTGATCAAACCTTAAAATTAGCAAAGCATTTTTCTTTTTAGTAAATTATAAAGAGAAAATTATATATATAAAAAATGACTCACTGATATTGGAGAGAGAGGATTAATAACTGTAGTCGGCAAATTTGAAGCCGAAAGTTGATTATTAGTGCTTCCAGCAGAAGTACTTCTTAGTAGTTGATGAGGAAAAAGCAAAAGCTGATTTTGAGTTTCATTTTGATTGCCACTATCCTTAGCCAATTGAAACAGTCCACCAGCCACCGTTGTTGCAGCTGTTTGTGCTGTTGGTGTTTCTTTTCCAGCTTCTGCTGCTTCTGTTTCTTCAGCTTCTGCATCAGCTTTTGCTCTTGCTTCAGATTTTGCTTCTGCAGCCTGCAGTTTATTAATAAAAACAATCATTTGGTAAAGTGATTTTTTAGTAAATCAAGCACTTAATGTAATTTTTTAAATGTTAATTACCCAAGTAGAATTAGGAATCAAGTTTGCTGTTTCTCGTTGCTGCGATGATGTGATGGTAGCAGGTGGAAGATTAGCAATGCTATCATCAAATGTGACCAGGGGTCTGTTTTCAAAAAATAAAAGATAAAAATAATAACAATTTATGCCAATAACAAAATGAAAATCAAAGAAATAAAATTTTAAACTAATGTTACATTAGATGTTAGATGAAATTTGCTCATGTAATAGCCAACCATTATTGCCATATAGGATGGATGAAGGTAGATTTCTTTACTATTTCTATTGAGGTGATGGGCAACTATTAATTATCTCAATTAGATTTTGTTACTACTATTAAACATGATTTCATGATTTCACTCCTATATAATCAAATAATTAAGTAGATCAAATTTATAAGTACAATATTTTAATTTGGTAGTGTTTATGAAAATTAATTTTATAAAGTGAAAAAATAATATTTCTGGTATTATTTATGAAAATAATTAAAGAAATTACTTGAGGGAAGAATTATAGTTAATTTTTGAAAATGGTAGAAAATAAAAAATAATTTTTTTATTTTTAGTTAAAAATGTAAAATATAATGTAATTTATTTTTAATTTTTTTTTACAAAATAGGAAAACAACTATGCACGTATTTGCTATTTTCTATTTTTTAAATTTTTTACAATTGTGTGAAATTATAAGGGACAACAATTAATTAATTAATTAATTAAATTAATTAGTTCTCAAAATATGTTAAATCAGTGTTCAAAAATTCGTACTCTAAGTGAACACTGACTTAGCATATTTTGAGAACTGATTTTTACACTAAACATTCGTACAAATATAATAACAGTTCTCAATTAAGTGCATATAACAAAAACAATCACAAAGAAACCAAAATTTTAAACTATGATCAAGGTTATTTCGATAAATAATATTTTATTAAAACATATATCTTCAAAATATATTTTAAACTCGTTCTCTTTATACATTTAAACCAGATAATAATTACTATACTCTCTTAATCATATTGTAGAAAAGGGATTAGTTACCTTTCAAAAGTTGATGGAGTAAGATTTAGTTGAGTTTCACTACTTCCATATGAGAATGAAAATGATTCACTTGCTGTTGCTGGTCCTCTTTCAACCAGAATTTCCTTTTACAAATTGGAATTTAAATAATTTAGTAATACCTATGTAAGAAAAATAATAATCCAATTTTAAACTCAAAAAAAAAAAATACTAGATATAACTATGTACGATTGATATTGTTGTTATAACTAATTTTTTTTATGATTTAGGGATTACGTTGAGCTTGTTTCATAATCTATAATGCAATCATCATTATACTAATAACTAAATTTAGATTCACACTGATTTTATTCAATAATAAATATGCGACCATCCTTGTCCTAACTAGGAAATTTAGCTATAAAATGATCTTATTTAATTAAACAATAATGCGATGTCGCTGTCTTAGTCACTTAATTCACATATTATATTTATCTAAGCTATATGACATAATTTTTAAAGAAAATAATTGTAAATGTATAAATAAATAATTTGGATTCTGAAAACATAAGCATACACATATTCTAATTTACCAGCGTAGGAACTTAGCAATTATTGTATATATATGTTGATTAGTTATTTTAGATTCAACAACTTTGCAAATTATTAGTCTTTAATTATCTAATAAATCAACCAGTACATGTACAAATTTATGTTTAAATTGATAAATTGATTTTCTTTTTCCAACGAAATCAATGTAATTAAATTAATTATTTTATGAAATCACATATTAAATAACTATAAAATTAAAGAATTACCCCGCTTTCCGGTTGTCCCAATGTTCCATCAAGAACCTTAGAAACCAAATCAGCTTGCTGGTTTGTCATTATCAACTTTTAAATCTCCTACAAAGCAAACAATTCAGAAATAATATAGTTAGTACAAAATTAAGCATTAATTTAATACAAAAAATTTAAAAACAAAGAACAAATACATTTGTGGTGGATGTTAATTAATTTGAACCAATAAAACTAGAAAAATCCCGAAACATTGATTACCAAAATCTTTATAGTTTTAGAACTTTGTTTTAAAAACAAGATGGATGATGGGTGTTATAAATCTTGACAATTGATAGAATGAAATGAAAATTTGAACGATAGGCATAGATTTTACCCAAATGAAAATTTAAGATTATGAAATGATTGAATGAAAAGGGTAATTCAGTTTACTTATATACCAATGGGAGCTTCTATATATGTTAATCTCTTGATATCCCTAAAAACATAGATATAGAATTTAATAAACATGAGAACATAAAATCGAAATCCATTGTAGTATTTGGAAATCTTGGGTGGAAATTACTAAAATTTGTTGAATCTAATTAGGCAGGAAGAAAACAAACCAAATATAGAAAATTTAGCTTCAACTTCTAGTTTGTCACCAAGGAAGAACATCAATGGTTCATTAATATATTGGTTTAATTTTTTTTGGCATAGATCTTGTATCGGTTCATTCAGCACCATAAATTCACCAAGCCACCTTCTTTGACAACATGTTCAAATCGAAGGTGTGCATGGGATAAGGTGAAATCTAGGTCTGTGAAATATAAACAAAAAAATAGTGTATTTTCATTTTAGATGTGTAAAAACAAATAATAAAAAAGTTTAATATTGTATTTAAGAAATAAAATGAAATCTAAGTATAAAATTCACTTTTGGCAGGTACTTAGTTATTATAATTTCTTAATTATTAATTTAAAATATATTTTCATTGTTTTTATTACGGCACTCTCTTGAATGTCAATGGTACTAAAATTATTTTCAATGATTTGGAAAATGGACTTCGAAATTGTAAATCCTAGCTAGAACATCAACCAGATAAGAAGAATCTTGACACTTCACAGCAAAAGTTTTCCAGGAAAATGTAAAGAACAAACAAAAAACAAAACATTTAGAAGAATGCTATACAAAAAGCTTATACAGAAGAGAATGAGTTTTTCGGAGAATGCTTCCTCTCCTGGTTTTATTAATCTGAGAAGAATGCAGCAATATAAGCCAAGCCACTGTTATATTAACCAGCTGTTACATATATGAATACCCAACAAGAGACCAAAACAAATTTAACTGCCTTTCATCTGTAAAGACTATACTACCCTTGCTAATTTCTAACTACCTAACAGTTATATTCTTATCCTTATTCCGGTGTTTACACACATATAACTTTAACCTGCAGCCTCTCCCTTAAATATTGGATCACCACTCATCAATCTGCACCTTGATCCTAATATTTTTAGATTATCAGCGTTCTCTTCTTATTAGCTACATACAAATTTTAACTAACAACCTACATTCAGCTACAGAAAACATCATTGTAGAAACATTGCTCCAATTCTTCGTATCTAATCATTACTCAAGATTAGACAAATTTAATAAACTAAGACAATACAGAAAGTTTGCAATAGGCACAGCTTTTATCAACATATTTGTTCCATTCTCAGCTGTATGCACCTTTAGCAACTTCAATCTTCTTTCTGTAAGAATCTCCTTGATGAAATGCATATTACATCGATATGCTTAGCTCCCTCATGAAAGGCTTGATACTTGGCTAACTGAATTGCACTTTGGTTATCACATAATACCTCAGCAACTTCATTTCCAAGTCTCAATTCAGTAACCATTCCTTGTAGCCTTAATTCTTCCTTTTGCAGCTTCTACAACAATCACATATTCAACTTCAATTGTAGACAATGCCATTACATGTAACATATTCAACTTCAATTATAGACAATGCCATTACACATTATAATGAAGCTTTCCAGTTGATAGTACAACCTCCATGCCAAAAAACAAAAACAATCATTGACCTTTTCTTATCCAGATCTATTGCATAGTCATTATCCATATAACCTTTTAACAACTCAGCTTCTCTTGCATTCTTTCCATACACTAAACAGTAAATTAAACTTCCTTTAATGTACCTTAGAATTCACTTGACAGCTCTCCAATGATCATTTCTAGGATTACATAAGAATCTACTCACGACACTCACTACAAAGGTAATATTTGGCCTTGTACATACATACCATTTCATACATAAGGCATCCCATAGCACTTGTAGATGGAATCTTCTTCGTTTCTTCCTTCTCATCTTCTAATCTAGGGCATTGATCCATTGACAACATAAAATGAGCAGCTAAAGGAACACTTACTACTTTGGCATTATTAATTTGAAACGTCACCAGTACCATGCTTAGATATTTCTCCTAAGAAATATAGATTAGGCCATTAGTTTTATTCCTAGTGATATCAATTCTAAGGATCCTTTTAGTAGCATTATAATATCCAGTATTTTAAGGATATTGTTGTAGTATAAGTTGAAAAACTAGTGTGAATGATAATAAACCGTCAAGCACCTTGTAGTTTTTTTGCAATATCATGGGTTATCGAAATCCGATTTAGATGAATTTTTTTCGTAGAAAGATAACACAATAATTACAACTCTAATGTTGATTACTTTCTTAATTGAATCATTTTCTAATCTAAGCAATTGAATTTTGCAGCAATTCTGAATGGCAATATACCTCTATGCACATTTTGATTTTAGAGTCATAACCTTTTATAGAAAACTCCAAATGGTCTAATTCTTAAACCATTAGAAACCTAAGATAGTAAGGTACAACTCTTATGTTTATCACTAGTCCTGAATCATCCAAATTAATGGTTAAAAAGATAAAAAAATCATAAGGTTACTGATGGTCTAGCAATTGAAGTCCCAGTTGGCGCAATCCAAGAGGGGAGTGAATTGGATAAATTAAAAATTTTAACTTTAAATAAATATTGATATGAGCTACGTGAATGCAAGAGATGAATGAAAAATGATATAATGACAGAAATTAAAG
>JAVXUL010000008.1:15964573-15976277 GCA_035590515.1 Trichilia minutiflora | reverse complement strand
TATAAATTAAATTCTATCTAAAAATATAGTATTAAAATTATTTTTTATTATTTAATTAATTAATATAATTAATTATATAAAACTCATAATTATTTAAATAAAAATAATAATTTAAATACAGTTTACTCGAAAGTGTACTGTGTACACTTCCGAATAAACTGTTGTGATTTATAATTTGCGTTCAACTGAAAAGGGTAATTTCGTTCAAAATTAAAAGTCAAAGCTAAATTTCAATGATACTGTATATGATGATTATTTTTTATTACGGACTTTGAACAGTGGCTATTTTTATTTATTTCTTATATTAAAAAAAAAAAAAAAGAGCAACACTAGCACGTCTTTTTTATAATCAGAATATGTTACACGTGTGGACTAACAGAGCGTGTTTCCACGCGCTATTAATATCACGGGGTGGGCTGGGAATCTTGGATATTTATTCCATTCCTACAGCACTACTGCTTGCCAGATCAGAGGCGATCTACTGTGTTTAAAACACAAACTATAAACCGCCACGCGTTCATTTTTAACCTCAAAAAATCTTTCTCATTTCCGCCGCTGCCTACTGTTCGTTCACCGTTTCCAATCCATTTTTTCAGATTCCGTAACCTATTTGATATTCTAAGTTTTCAGTGGAATTGCTAAACAAAAACGCGTCCTAAAACGACGGAGTTTTGGATCTCTTGCGGTGATATCGTGACGAAGAGATGAGGATACAGTGCAACGTTTGCGAGGCGGCGGAGGCGAAGGTGTTATGTTGTGCCGATGAGGCGGCGCTGTGTTTGGAGTGCGATGAAAACGTTCATGCTGCAAATAAGTTAGCGAACAAGCATCAGAGAGTTTCTCTCTCTTCTTCTTCATCGCAAATGCCTAAGTGCGACATTTGTCAGGTTTTGATGATTATACAAAATTCAACACGCCTTTTTTTAATTCATTATTGTTTATTTTTCCGTGGATTTTGTGTAATTTGTGGAATAAACATAACTGATTTCTCCTAGACTGTGGTTTGAATATAGATATGGAAAGTTTTCTGAAAACTTCTAGTGAAAATATTAAATTTGTAATATTCATTGGAAATTGTTAGGTTTCTTTCCTGCTGGAGATCATACCTGTTTTAAATGTCTTATTGGATAAAATTATGCTTGTTTTCCTTTTGTTGGTTCCTTGAGAATCTTTAGAAATAAGTAGAAATTATGGATACTATGTGATACTGTTGCGTTCTTTATGAGATATATGTGTCTATTGAGGCAAGTAAGTATTATGGCTTTTGCTGTAGTTTTACTGTTCTATACCGTTGTTGTTTGGATAAACTGGCTGTGGGAGATTTTGGTGGAAACATCTACGGCAGATTGTAGTGAATTTGCAGTTAGCGGGTTTTCTTCATTATGATTCCTAAGGTTGGAATATAATTTGCTTAGTTTCAGAGATCTCTCTCTGTAATTTATATGGAATCATCACCAACTTTTATGTTGGGAAGGAAAGATATGCTGAGGAGAAATTATCCTCAAGCATACTGTAACCTTCTGTTGGCTAAATGAGAAATTGCATCTTTTGTTGTTGATAAGACTGAAGCTAAGTTTGTGGAAGGATGGCACAAAGCTTATAGATATAATGTTATACAGGTGGTAAACATGGAGCGAACGGAATTAAGTCTTTGCTTGACTTGGGGATGATTTTGTGTTTTCACATTATTTGGCTTATAATTGGCTAGCCAAGTCTAAAAAAATAGCTGGATTAAGGAATCTGAAAGGCAGGGTCAAAGAAGATATCATTGTTTATAAAAGATGTTGTGATATGATGTTAAGAAAGACTATGGACGTAAGGTTGAGACACTTACAGAAGGAAAGATTTCCGTTCTGCTTTTTCTTTTCTTTTTCTTTTTTTAAAATGTATAGCTATATGTTAATGGTACTGTGGGGTTGATCTCGAATATATTAATTTAGGTTCTTGAATTTCTGGTTTGTGACTTACTGATTATAGGTTTTCTTCATTTCGATTGACTTCTGAGTATGCTACCATTCCTTGCAGGAAACATCTGGCTTTTTCTTTTGTCTACAAGATCGAGCATTACTTTGCAGGAAATGTGATGTAGCCATACACACAGCTAATTCTTTGGTGTCTGCTCATCATAGATTTTTGCTTACTGGGGTAAAAGTAGGTCTTGAATCAGTTGATCCTGGTGCTTCATCTTCCTCAGCTAAGTCACTTTCTTGTGAAAACATTTCAGACACAAAATCCTATTCTCTGTCTAGGAAGGGTACCCTTATGCCATTAGCTGGTGAATACAATGAAGGTTTGCCTGCAAATCCTGCTGGTGTTGGGGATTTTGCTACAACAAGAGTGTCATTTGTTGGGGGGTCTGCAGCTGGAAGCATTCCATCATGGCATATGGATGAATTTCTTGGACTACCCGAACTCAATCAAAATTATGGCTTCATGGATAATGGATTGTCTAAGGTATGCTTAGTTACAATAGAAACACATACTTGATTTTGTGTACATTGGGGTGGAGGCACCCATCTTTTGAGATTATTTTGGTTGTAGCCTCGTTAAGTTTGTTGCTTCATGAATGACAATAATTGTTCATGCTCACTTATTGCATCGTAAGATCATGCCTATGAAAATGAAAGAACCTAAAACATAACTAGAGTTGGCTACTTGACTAATTCAACTTGACCCATCATTGACATCCCTTTGTTGGATTGCTGTTGATGGAGCAAATATAGGCTTAATTGTGATATATGATGTTTTGTCTAACATAATGGGTGGAGTTTATGGGCTTATAATTTGTAAGTGTGAGTTCAGAATTGGAAAGGTGATAAACCTTCTTTTCCCTCCTAGCAAAAGAGCAATTGAAAAATTAAAAATAACGCATCCCTTCCCCAATCCGTTGTGCGTGCCCAAATCTTTTGTACTAGCCTAAGAGATTTTATTATTCGAACCAATCAGCTTCCTTAAGTGGTGATTTTTAATTAGTTCAAGTGTAAACTTTAACCAATAGTTAATGCTTTGAGTGCTAATGTAGTCTGTAAGATCCTATTGTAAATTTATGTTGCTTCAAGTCATATAACATGCATCTGCATAATTGAGAAGGAATTTTTCCTGCCTATGTTGAATGAAGATGGTTATGGAACAAATCTCCACTATGATTTGCACACGCCAATATAAGAGACAGCATGGCTGCTGACACTCAAAATGAATTTTATATTTCTTTTCAAATGTAGTATTATATTGTATGTGGACCTCCAGTTTCTTCTTCATCTACATGCAAGCAGAGATGCAGAAAAATGATAAGATAAATCTACAATTAAAGCACACTTCTTAACCTTTCATTCTGTTTGCGTGGTTGATTACATTGGCCTTGTTCGCATGATGGCAACATATTGTTTGTAGAACTGGAAGCAGACCCATGTGTATGCAATGATACGTGAGTAGGATGGTCCATTCTTTCTTATTTTGTTAGAGCTGATAGTAAAGGAAGTTAATTAACCAGTCATCGGGATTAAGTTTTGGTGTTTTATTCCTTTGTAAACTAGTTTATTCTCATTTTCTTCTTCTGACAGTTTATAATTTTGCTTCATTTTGTGCTTTGGGTTCCTCCAGGCTGATAGTGGCAAGGGTGGAGACTTCGACAGCTCATCAATTTTAAGATCTGCTGAGGAAGAACTCGATGATGATGAGTGCTTGGGTCAGGTTCCAGAGTCATCCTGGGCAGTGCCACAAATACCTTCCCCCCCAACAGCCTCCGGACTGTACTGGCCGAAATTTTCTCAAAACCAGAATCAATTGGACTGTGGATTTGTGCCTGACATATACAGCTCAACAGTGCAAAACCCCCACCATTGTCAGCTTAACGGTCCTACCAAACGAAGGCGTTGGCAGATATAAATCCTTACAAGTTTCATACTCATGTTTAATGAATCAGGTTTGCTTTTGGCTATTATCTCATCTGATTTGCTAAAAGAAAAAGCGAATGAGCTAACTGCTTGGTGTTTGGAGACTGGCACTTGACCTAGCGCTTCAATCTGCTATTGCAATATGAATTATGCAAACCACCAAAAATATTATGTTTCTTTTTGCTTTTACTGTGGAAGTTATGCTTGCAGTGTCAGTTATCATAGTCTATAATTTGAGTAATACAAATGCAGTATCTTGTATGGTTGAACAATTATTGAACCATTTTAATTGACGAAATCTTCACTGGATTAATGTTTCTGTTCGTGAGAATTGGAAACAATGTTTTGGGATAACTACTTTGGACTGCAAGTGGATGGTAAGATCTCCAAATAGTGACAGAGTGGCCCAATGCCTGTGGATATCTGCGTTTTTCACATGTTGATGGAGTGTGTTGAACAACTGAAGGCTTTCAATTTGTGCACATGTTTTCTTCAACACCCATTTGAGATTTTCGAAGATTTCGTGTTTGCTTACTCCGAGTACTAAAGGAAAAAATTTAGAGATCTGTATAAATGGGACGGTCATGGTAGACGACTCTACAAATTTTCTTTTAAAGGGAATCATAGAAGGTGGGTAAAAATTTTTGTCCTAAACTACTTTTCAGCCTTTTTACCTTGTGCTATTAAGTTCAAAGATCAACCCAAAAGAGAAAGCAGTACCGGGTTGTTTGCACACATGTTTAAAGTTTTTAATTTGCTTATTGTAATTGCTTTTACATGCTACCTGGTCATACCAAATTTCCCTTGATGAATACCTTGTTATTTGGGAGAGCAGAGCTACAGACTAGACGAAATGGCTTGTACCTTCTTGTTTTGTCCGGGTGGCATGCATGCCTCCATTTTTTATTATTAAATATATTTTTAATTTTTATTTATCTCATAATTGGACATAGGGGGACGCTAAAGACTCAACTATTGCGGGGACGAATAGGCGCGAACACTGCGAAGGTTATGAAAAAATTGGAACGTTTGTTGTCTTAAAAACGTAATTGTACGTTTTTTAATGGCTTCATCGCAAACTTCTCAAAATTTAAGAATAAAGAAATTTTTTTGACTACAAGTCACTTGAGCCGCTGCTAAACACTAAACAACAGGATAATGCTATTTTAAAAAAATTTTGGAATCTGGAAAACGAAAGTGGGAAGGGAAAAGCACAAACTGGGATATCCAGAGATTCCTGTTTGTGGAATAGACCCCAAAATTCAACAATAATAATCTATCGTCAAATGTTGAAAGTAATCTTACTAAGTTGAGGAAACTTGCAGTAGCTTAGATGTGCAAGTAATATAAATTATGACTTGAAATTTGAGATGGGAAAATCATCGGAAGTAAATAATGAGCAAAGTAAATAAAGTCAGCTAAGTTGAGGGAAAATCTCAATTTCAATCTAAGCTAAATACTGCCCTAAATTTCATGAAAGTATTCTCAGAGTCCTCGTATAGGGGGTCTTTGACTGTAGAGTATAATTGTTTGCTTCCTGTACAGTTTATATCCTCATTTTAGCTGGAAGGCAGCGCTGTCCAATTGGAGGACAGTCGATCAGAGGTCATCAGAGTGTCAGGCATTGCACGGACATTGATGTCAATTGGGAACAACCGGTATTGGATATCAAGCTCCTTGAAAATTTTCATCATCTCTTCGATCAGCAGGGCTCTCCTTGCCCACCTTTCATCCATGTCTTGGTGGTTCATTTTATGCGAAAGCCATATTGCTATCCTCACTCGATTCAGTTCCTCCAATTCTTTAAAGATGATCATAGGATTAGAACACCAGTGATCTTTCTTATTCTCGATGTAACTGCAATGGTAGTAACAGAAATAATGAAGTAGAAATAATTCATCAAACGTTTAATCAGAACACCGTTTTCAGTATTACCATACAAAACAATATTTTAACAAATTGTAATCAAATTTATCCGACCTTACCTTAATATTCTCTGTTTTATCTGAGCAATCTTCTCTGCCGGAGTAGATATGTGAACACAGAACTCGATAGCATCTCCCATGTCAGGACTACGATAGTAATTACTGATAGCTTTAGTAGCTAGAACGCTATTTGGATATATGATCTTCTGGTTGTCATATCTTAGGAAAACAGTTGTTAATATGTTCATCTCTTCCACTACCATCTGCATTCAATAAAATACAACTTAGAGCAACCTGAATATTTACAGAAAATTAAAATTGTACACTTGTGAAATTGTTATTCAAATATACCTGAACACCTTCAATTTCACACCGATCACCCACATCAAATGGATGCATTACAAAGAGAAAAATAATAGCCTCAAACACTGTCTTGCATGTGTTTCCAAATATGAATGCCACTACAACAAGCTCAGAGCTTAGGAAGAGGAGAAATTTGGTGGTAGCAATTCCTAATATGGGGAGCCAAATAACCACAATGATCATGCCAACCAAACCATTGACAAATCGATGAAGTTTGTTAACTGCCGTTTTTGTATCGTTCAATGTAAAGGCAAGTGCCCTCCGCTCTCTAAAAACATTGACCTAAAACAGGAGCATCAAATTTTTATTTAAGTTGAATATACCAATAAAAATTGAGTGTATTTAGTGACAAGATAAAATATGTGTACATGTGCATGTAGATAAGGCTTTGTTCTAGTTTGAGTTGATTGAATAAATTAAGAAAAATATCACTCCAAACCACATAAATACGTAAATTTCAGTGTAATGAAAATGATATATTTACATAATAACGTATGCCAAGAAGTTACATTCCAAAAATTCAAACCAATCTACCCACATATATCTCACAAAGACAACTATACATTTGAACATCTCCACACCAAAGTCAAACCGAGTAAAAGTTCAAAACCACCCCATGATTAATGAGATATCTAACAGTCTCAACAGTCTCATAAAAAATATAAATGCATACCAACCAACTTCTTTACGATAGCAATCCATCGATGTAGACCAACTGATTTGTCATATTTATTATAGTGGTCATGTGTTCACAACAAAACATTTGATAGGACATTTTTAATTGATATTTGCACATTTTTTAACAAATTACTTGACATTACTAGCAGCAATAAACAATAAAGGAATCTCACAAATGTGCACGTATGAAAAGCAATATAACTTTTACCACCCAATTCTTCAAGGCTGACTTGCTAATTCTCTTGCTTTCAGATGTCTCTTCAAAGAGACTCATGGTCTTTGAGGCCTCATCTTCTCTCATGAAACATGTGATATCGTCCAAGTAGATGTACCTAAGAAAAACAATAGTGAGTAAAATCCATTACACAATCAGAAATAATGACAAAGATCACATCGTCGATGGACAAGTACAGAGATTTTCCCATATGAATTTGAGGCCTGAGATAATCTCCAAATGCTAACTATAGAAAGAACAAATATGATGGAACTTTACAACAAAAACTAGAGCAGTAAGAACTAAAACTATAAACATAAAGATTAAATTGAATTTTAAACCAGAGAAAAAGAAAAATGGAGACAAACTACCAAACTTATACAAGCAATAGTGAATTGTAAATGGACCAGAATTAAGGACATACTTAAACCCTGGCTTAGCCACATTCTGGAATATTTTCCTTGCTGCAGCTTTTGCTTCATATTCACTTTTAATATGTACTGATGACTCGTCCTCATGAGTTGAACCTTGTATTTGCTCATCTAATGTTGTAAGAGATACATGACGGACTATATTGATCAGTCTCTTCATGTTCCAAGCAGAGACATTTTTAGGGTTCAACTTATGCAAGTGATCAATCGTTATCCCATCTTCTTTTCTGTTGGACAAAGCACCAGAAAGCTTCGGACTTTTTCCAGCTCCCCGGGGAGTTTTCTGAAGCCGTCCACTTCCTATCACCTTTGCACTCTGTGGTGATGATAAGATAGAAACCTTGAGAACCTCACCCACAGTTCTCTCTTCCTCTTCCTCTCCTTTTTGTATTTCAATCACAGGAGGACCGGAGAGTGTCTCGATCACATATTGGTTGAACAATGCCTCCTGAATTCTATCAAAGTAAGTGCTCACATGAAATGAAGACGCAAGAACTTTCACCAATAGGGTCTTCACCAGCCACAACATCACTCCCACCAAAAGACAAACCAAGATCTTTGTCACAAACCGAAGAACCTTATTGTTCGTCTCCCTCTCAACGCTCTTATCAAACATGTAATTCCAAGCGATCAAGACAAACCCTAACCAAAGACAATTTTGAACTGCATTCCTCAGTCCATAAACAAAATACAAAAACTTTTTTCGGAGAAGAAAATTCCTCTCAAAAAAGAATACAATGAGCCTAACTATCCAACTGGAAACCAACCTACCACATATCAAAACCAACACCAAAACCGTCCATTTCCACAACTCAAGCTTCCACAAATGCTTTTCCTTTAAATAATTGATAGTCAGACTACAAACCAGCGCTGCGATAATCACAATCAAACTAAGCCATTCCAGCATGATCCATATACTAATTTTTTCCTGTTTGTACTCCTCAGGTAAGTCCTCTTCCAACAATGGATCCTCCTCTTCCTCCTCAGCATTTTTCCCTATGAACCCACTTCTTAACTGTCCTGATCTTCCCACCAATTTCCCAGATTTCCGCTCCACTCTCTCAGCCGGCGGGTCCAACAATCTTGACTTAGTCTTTGTCATCAACAAAGTAGACTTGTCATTAAACAACACGTTCCTATCAAACGACTTGCTTGAAGTACACTTCAAAACCTCTTCTCCAGGAAGATTCTGTGGGGAACCGTTATAACTACTAGTAGAATTTGAATGCCTTCTTTTGAAAGACTCAAAAGAAACTCTATTTGTTGTTGGCGATTCGCACACAGTTGGTACAGGTTGTGTAGTAACATTGTTATTATTAACAATATTAGTATTAACAACAGTTTTACCACCTTGCTGTTGAAGCTCATCCATTTCTAAGTCAATATCAAGACAGATCTCACCTGAAGCTTTCTGCTTATGTAAGAGCTGACGAATCAACTTCGATGGCGTATCTTGAACTGGTTGACCACCTTGCACAAAATCAAGACTCCCTTCTTCACTTCCAGCATTATTTACATTCTTCTTTCCTTTGTTATTATTGTTCTCTTTATCTTTCCAAAAATCATAACTTGACTCTCTCTGAATTTTGCTATTGTTACCGCCGATAATATTAGGATTACTGGTTCTCTCACCGTCGTTCTTGACGGTTTCTTCTTTTCGGTCAGGAGAATCCACATCCATTCGTACTCAAACCAACTGATACTGACAAAAACAAAACAATAACGTTCCACCTCTTGGGAAAATTTAAAAAAATGAGGATGGGTTCGGTGAAGAAAGTTAGAATAATGGAAAACAAAGCAAGAAAATAAACCAGAATTACTTATAGGATGAAGAATGTGATGGTGTGGGTTTTGGTTTCAAAAGGAAAGTAAATAGAAAAATTGCTTTTGCTTTGATATTGTGGGATTTGTGGAGGAGATAAAGTGAAGCGTGAAGAAAGAGATTTGAATATTGTAATGAAAGCTGTTGTTTATAGTGTTTGTGTTGCAGAGATAGAGACGAAGAGAATAAGTGGTTAGTATTAGTAAACCATGACTGTGAGAGTGAAAGCTTCAAAGATGTTATGTTGAAAGCTTCGAGAGGACATTAAAATATTATACCTACAAATACCCTTATTTTTAATAAATAATACCCCTTATTTATTTCGTAACTTCTTTTATGGAAATTTAACTGGGACCGGTGGTAGTTTCCTTTCCTTATATATATATAGTTATAGACTTATTAATCTAATTTTACTGGGAAAGGAGTTGTTAAGACACTTAAAAAGTCGTTGGAAAGTAGACTGATTATATATTTGGTTATCAGTATTATTACCAATTTCTTTATTGCACCCATTTTCTCTCAAGGATTCTAAAGTATTTTTATAATATGAAGAATTGGGAACACTAGACAGACGGTTGGGAAAACTTTGGTTCCCCATACTGTCTACGTGTCCACGTTGTTCATTACAAAATCCTACAAAGGCTAAAATAAAACATTCATTTAGAATAAATTACGTGCAGGTAACGCATGCGTGCTAGTGACAGCCTGTGATTGGCCTCGTATCAATGTCATAACGTAACTGCCACGCGCACGCCACAATCACGGCTCGGAAAATGCCAAGCATGATCTGGACGTTTGATATCAGCATCTTGGTGCC
Organism: Trichilia minutiflora; assembly: GCA_035590515.1. Classification (NCBI taxonomy): domain Eukaryota; kingdom Viridiplantae; phylum Streptophyta; class Magnoliopsida; order Sapindales; family Meliaceae; genus Trichilia; species Trichilia minutiflora. The sequence continues at coordinate 15,966,134 of JAVXUL010000008.1, read as the reverse complement.
GGTGATGTACCATACCAAACCCATTATGGTCATATTGTTTGTGACAATATGGTCATATTTACGCGGCAGTGCGGGCTAGTAAAAGGGGAGTGAACGATAGGACAAAACGACAGCGTGGGCATCATAGCATAAAAGTTGTCGAAAAACGACGAGAGATGTACGGAAAAAGAGTGTCGTTTTATGCATGATGACGAAAATATTAATCATTTCATTTAATAATAAATATAAGATATTTAGAATCTATATAATTTTAATTTACTTATTGTTTAATGTGATCAAGTCCATATCAAATCATTCTTTGATCATATAATAAAAGGGGGAATTTGTTATTTGGGGGAAATTCAATCACCCCTCTCCATCAAATCAATTTTAATCTCAGTAGTATAAATCTAAAAATTAATGATTTACATTAAAATTGATTTATTAAAGAGAGTGATTGGATTTTTCTCAAACAACAGGGAAAATTTGAATTTTCCCCTATAATGAAAAGGTGGAGATTTCACTGAGGCATTAATAGTGTAATTCCTTACTTTACACTAATCATAAAATTTATGACCTCTCAAATGTAAACTTGAACCTTATTTGAAGATATTAATTTCTAAAATTACAAAATTACTGTATCTATGTTTAATTTTTTTTTTTTAAATTATCACTTTTGGTATAAATGCATGTATTTAAAATAAATGAACAACATGTTCAACGTCTTGTGTATAACAAAATCTATTATTTTTATTTTTAAACTACAGGTGGACCCCTTGAATACTTTGTTGATAAAACTTTAAAGTTGTATAATGAATTGAAGAGTTCAAATTGGATGCATCAAAATTGGCCAAATTTGTTTTCAATTTCATATACAATTATATGTATAATGTCAAAAGACATACAATTATTAACTATACTTTTTGCTATTTTTAAATTTGAACTCAAATCAAAGAACATAGCAAGGCCATATGATATGAATGGTTTGCCCTTAGGCCTACTATTTGGAGTGAGTAATAATTTGTTAGGAAAAAAAATATTTAGACCCAAAATTTTAATTTAAAGAATATTTAAAAATTTTAATTTAAAAATACTTATTTTTATTTTTAGCTATGAATTTTTGACATTTTTGGTTATAACTAATTTGATTTTTATATTTTTTTGATTTAATAATATTAGAATATATGTTTATCAAACTTTTAGGTTTAAATGTCGTTTATCCTAATTTGTTTTCTCATTATCCCAAAATTCAAGTTGTAATTGTTTAATTATTATTCTTTTATATTTAAAAAATAATTTCTAGAAGAATTGTTGTGTTTCCTACCAATATAAACTAAAAATGAGGGAAAAGTTATGATATATTCAGTTGTACACTTGTTCTAAAATTTTTGTTATACTTTTAATTTTTTGCAGTATTTTTATAAATCAAAGATTATAATATAAGAGTTAAAAATTATTATAAAAGATTTAAAAATTATAACTAAAGAATTATAAAAAGTATAAATAATTATGTATGTACCATACAGCTAAATATTTAGTGTAGGACGACTCCCAAGTCCTAAAAATGATATAGACAATCCTG
>JAVXUL010000008.1:15929177-15953945 GCA_035590515.1 Trichilia minutiflora | reverse complement strand
ATGCCTTGCGGGTTCTAGAGATGCATTCTAAGTAATAGGATGTATTTCTAGGATTCGCGACGATTGCCACGTGGCCGTCTAGGTTCGGGGCGTGACAGTCTTTTAACGACGCCGGTCAATGACGTCGCTGAAGGTTTTAGCGACGCTATTTTTGACTTTTTACGACGATTTTTGACGTCGTAGAAAGCTAATTTTTTAGTAGTGATATGATTGAATATGTTTTAAATCATATGTTTTACAAATGAATGAAATTCTAAATAATTGTTCTTTTATTTTTTTATGTCTATGTACATTATATGATTTAGAAGATTAGTGATAGTTGAAATAATTATATGCAGGATCCCAGACAAGAAGCAATTGCTGTCATTGATTCATTATGAGCTACAAATTTCTGAAACATCAAGTGATCATCCGAAATCTGTTCATCAGATGAGTGTTCATCAATAAACTGAAAAATTGGAACTGTAACAACTGCACCATCATCACCTTCTGATCCATCTTCACTGATTTTCAGGCAAGAAACAGGTTTATTATGAGCAGAAAATGATATGAGAATTGTTACGTAGTCATGATTTTACATTATTCATATTATTTATAATTATAATTTTATTTGTTTTTGATGATGACGATGATTTCAGTATTTGATGCTCTATATGGTAGTTGTTGTGGAGGAATCTCAATGAAATTGCATGAATTTATTGGTTGGTCATCCTTTCAAGCACTCTAAGAGATGGTCAAGAAAAACTGTGTTAAATTATGTGATTATTTATTTACTATATTATTACTCATTTATTGTCATAAATTATCACATTATTAACACGTTCTATTATGCTTATTCATTAATATCTTATTTTATGCCCATGCACTCACGCATGTATTTACGCACATTTATGTGTGAAATTTTTCACTCTAATAATAATAAAATTAATAATTTTTTTTTTTGTAACCGAAGTGTTTGGATCAATTTATGCGTATCTCGACTAATCTTCGAAAGAGGTTAGTGCAGCATCCTACCATCACGATCCCCCACTTAAATTATGAATACACTCAAGGAATCGAATCAGGACGGTACATCTAATCATACAGTCCCAAATTCATTCCTGTCAACTGAACTATCTATGGATGGGTAATAAAATTATTTTACTTGAAACATCGTTTTATGCTAAACATTTAAAATAAGCTCATAAAATTATTATACAATGAATTATTTGATTGTTAATGCAAATTCAAACATTATTAGTGATCATTTGATGAATGGAAGCAACGGTGGACTCTTGTACTACATAACAAATAAGTGTTCACCCATCAATGCATGTTGTTTTTCATCTCATCGTAACTCTAGAGGGCGAGAATGTTATTCGCTGTAAACCAATATTGGGTTATTTACATAAAGGGATAAAAAAAATTGTGAAAATCCGAACAATTGTACAATATTTACCTTATACAATTCATTGGCATTATTTAGTTACTATGTTCAATGTTCACGGAAGCAATAACTATAAACTAGTACTAGCTCGTATTAAACTAGAGGTTGGATTTGTTAAAAATAAAACCAAATCAAAATAATGATAATGACAAGGACAATGACAATATAAATCAAATAACAATGATATGCCAAGAGAAAACTTTTGGTTTTAAAATTATGTGATCATTTTCTCTATTATCATTATTATTATTATTATTAACAAAAATTAATACATTATTAATAATTTTATTATCATTATTTTGTGTTTGTACATGTGCATGTATCTTTGAGGGCTTATGTATGAATTTTATTTTAAAAAAAAGAATTAATAAAATAAATGGTAAAAATAATATCTTACAATTAAAATACATAAAATTATTTTAATAAATTATTAAAATCTAAGAATAGATTAGTGATGATATTACTTGATCATTCAAAATACATCCATCTTCTACAAATAAATGAATACTTAAATTGGACATAAACTGATCGGTTATGTGTTTTAATATTTCTTTTTAAGTATACAATAAAATTTTTTCCATAATATTTTACCTGTAAAGTATGAATACAAAGTATATATGTATCTCAATTATTGTAACACTTTATCACTAATTGTCACATTTAAAATAGTATAGTTCAATACTTCAATTTGTTAAGAACCAAATTAAAATTTTTTAATTTGATAGTTTAATAGTATAGTTTATTAAATTAAAATTTTAATTTTAATTTAAGCAAATTAAAACAAAATTATTAAAGAGTGAATTGAAACGAACGCCTCCATTCGGTTCAAATGTGATTAATCAATTTTTTTTTCCATTCATAATAAATATGACATTATTGATCATATCAATTAGCATTGTAATTTTTTATTTATAAATTTACTAAAAAAATTTAATTTTATGATATGAATGTTATATAAATGATAAATCATATTATAGTGTTTCCAATCGTTATTTACAATGTAATATAATATTATCCACCCTTCCCAATCGGAATATTGGATAAACACAACACTTCCTCAAAAACATGTAATTTCAGGAAATCATTTAACCAAATTCCATTTAATCATCATGTGGAACAAAATAAGAAAAGAAAAGAAAAGAAAAGAAAAGAAAAGAAAAGAAAAATAATTAGTAGCGTAAAACAAGTGAAAAGATTGACATTTTACATGTAAAAGTGAAATGATGTCTTAATTGGAAAAAGTTTCTACAGCAACAGGTGTATATGGTCAGAGAAGAATTAAGATCAGAGCCTGAACTATGGATTACTACTCTGTAAGGGTATCAATCATTTGTGCACAAACTATTCAATCAAGTAGCACAGATGATCATGAGCTGCACTTATGCCAGGGTCTTAATGACTTCATGAATTCAAGAATACCAGTTTTGGAGAACGAGTTGCTGCATCAACACAGCTAAAATGGTGCCCATGGATATGTTGACAATATTCACAGCATCGTTGTTAAGCTGCAGAAAACAGAAGAGAAGAGGCGCAGAGTAAAAAACAAGGCCTGCTGTGTTGAAACATCGACCAGACTAGCTAATGAATTTAAAAGCTTGCAAATAAGATCAGTCAACAGATAGACACACATGACATAATTATAGTCCAATAATATGTTTTAGAGAAAATAAAACATACTCACATTACAACACCATTTTATTGCTCTGTACATGTGACAAGAAAAAAATGAATTCAAAATTTTTCTCCATATATTGATCTTGAATTAGCAGTCAGTCCCAAAAATTATTGTTTCTACAATATTATTTTTGATGTCACATGGCCAATCGAATCCAACAAACTTATTTAATGGGAATCAATCTGAACACATGGATGATTAATGGTAAAGATCAAACTACAATGAGGATATAAGATAAAGCAGTCATTGGAAAGGTTGCCTACCCATTTAAATCCTTCTTTTTCTTGGAGTGCAGCACCTATTATGCTCTCGCCTAGGTTAGCAATCTGGGAAGCTATTACACATATAACTGCCTCAGGTCCATTTATCTGTTTCAACCAAGGAAAAAAGGCTTAGAAATTTTCATAATATACGCACTCTGAGTTCTCAGTTCTTCAGAGGTTACTTCTGACATGACATATCCATACAAGTAATCTAAACAATAATACTGTGAGACAAAAGGTGTTGGGCATATCAGGACCACCAATGTCCAACTCCAAGATGCAGCAAGATACAACATTAAGCTCTTATCAACAGCTTACAATTTCATCTATGCAGTCAAATTCAAAGTTCTGCATATTGCTATGTTTAGAAGTAGTGTTTGCAGAGCATAACATTTAATGTGACAGACAGTTTATTATTCATCTACTAGCCCAAGAGTTTGCTCATTTTATAGGAAATTATCTAGTACAGTGGCATACTTCTATACCATAAAATATACTCACATGCTAAAAGAATTTCAATACCAGAGCACTTCCAATTTCACATAGGGTAAAGAAAACAGCTCATAGAGGAACACTTAATGTTCATGAAGGAGACAAGTTGAGACATATAAGAAAATAATTCTTAAAAATTTAAATAAAAAGAACAAAATTATTCTTAAAAATTAAAAAAAGAAGAAGTAATATCTGAAAACTGAAAAGGTTTAGGCATAAATAGATGAGGAGGTAACTATTAATACCAGGCCCGTGAGACAACCAAATGAGGCAAGAAGAATTGAAGCTAAAATTCCAGCCAATGTTCCCTCCACACTGACAGCCCCTTCTGTTCCCCTTGGAACTACTTTAAATGTTGTAACCAGGTACCTGTTCAAAACTCATCAATTTGGTCCATCAAAATTATTGCATATATTGACACATTGTGAAAGAAAATGCTAAAAATCAAAAAGAGGGGTATCAAAGCATTAACAAAATTTAGTTACGGGAATAGGCATGTTTTGCTTCAGTTATCAAGAGTATCACACCTGATTATAAACTTGATAGCTACAGCTCAACCAGAATCAATTCATTTCAAGTTGAACATACGAAAAATACATTCTTGACAGAAACTAAAATATTCTTATATAATTCCTCTTTAGCTATTAAACTTTGGAATAATAGTAGTCAAGTGCACAAAATGAAAAGAGACTAAGGTTTAAACATAAACTCATTGCAAAATTCCCGTTAGGGTGAAGTGCTCAATTCAAACCAAGCAGAGCTAAATTACTTACGTTGTTTTGCCATATGCCTTGCCTATCTCACTTGAGACAGTATCACTCAACTTAGTACAGAAACTAGCAACAAACCCAAGTTGCCAAAGCAGAGAAAACGCTTTTCCTCCTACTCCATATATTGACAGATAAGCGCATACACAACCAGCAGCACTGGAACCAATTACACTGCTCGGCCCTCTTCTTCCCTTCCTCTTCTCAGCTACTCCTTGAGCTTCCTTTTGAGCCATTTTCACTTTTGTTGCTGCTGTACCCTGATCAAACCGTTAATAAAGGTACCAAAATACACGTAATTTTTCCAGTTAACAAATAAACCCATTAATGAAGAGATCAAATGCATTAAAAAAAATGTAATCTTTGCCAATCATAATAATAAAATCTGTAACTAGAATCAAAAGACCGTACAAGTTTTCACTTACGATTACGAAGTAAGTGGCAACGAGAAGAAACCCAGAGGGTCCAAACGCGCGCCATGTAAGTGTCCCGAGCAAGAACGCAGTGGCAATTCCGGAGAGCGACAAACCCGAGATCAAAAGCGGAGAACCTAAGATGAAGATCACGACATTACTAAGCAAAGCAGACTGCCACGTGGGCTGTGCCGATTGCATCAGGTATTTCACGGCCTCCGATACTACGCCTTGCAAGGAAGGAACCGCATTGGCTTTGTGAAGTAACGGCATCCGACCTTTATTGGAATTATTAAATCTAGGTCTTCCGAAGTTGAGGAAATTGAATTTGGAGATTTTGTTGCGTTGAAGTGAGAACAGTTGCGGATGAACCGAAGGGGATTTGACGTAGAGAAGAGTTAACGGCATTTTTATTTTGCGGTCTTAAAAAGTGTGAAAAATTTTTTGGTGTGGAAGAATTGGGGATGGCAGATAAAATCGGGTTGGGAGATCCGAAATTGTTCGGGTTGGGAACTTGGTTTGTTTTCCAACACAGCCCGACAAAATTTAAATTAAATAATAACATAAAGGCACTTGACGTTTAATATATTACAATAAGTCCCTAACAATAATAGTTTTGAGTTTTGACAATCAAATTACTCTTATAATATTCATCAATCTTGTCTCTTATCATAATGAAAAACAAAGGTAAAACAGGATGTAACATTTACTCAAAGTATTATTTAGGTCATTTAAATAGCAATAAGGACCTATTTGTTATAAATAGTTAAATAATGTCATCATTTAAGAGATAGAAAAAATAAGCAATCGAAATGTTATTGTCTCTCTCTCTGTTTTTTTTAAATGAATGTAAATTTTGATTTTACTTCGGCCGGAAGCGAATGAATGAAACGAAGCACCATCATCTTATCTAATATATCGTCAACACTGAAACAGAACAGAACACCTAGAAGTAAGAAAAAGAAAATCTCGAAAGAGGGAAAGGAAAAATGGCTATGCTTTGTGCTTCAACTTCTGTTGTCTTCTCATCCTCTTCCTCTCCTTCATCTTCAACGCAAAAGCTTTCTTTTCCTTCTCTGAAGACAGTGAACACAGTCACCAGTTCTAGTACAAGCTCGTTTCTTGGGTTCTCTGCTGGGAGATTGAATGCTTCGGTTATAACAACACTGCCGGTGAACTCCAAGCGGACTTTGAGGGTGCGATGTCAGGACCTCTCTGTTGTCCCCGAGAATCAACGGTGGATGTTCGAGGAGTCTGAATTCAAGGGCCCGGTAATTTCGCTGTCCCTCTGTTTATTAACTCTTTGACACTGTTGCTTATCTCTATTTATTTGCTGATAAGAAAGCTAAGTGAAATGGTTATTTTTGGAAAATTTTTGGGCGAGGTTTTGTTTTTGGGATGTAAAGTAAATGGAATCCCTGGTTTTCGTTTTTATGGTTTCAATATTGCTAGGGCCAGTATTATGCTGTTTAATTTATTTTGTTTTTTAATTTGTAGAGTGAAATGAGGGATTGTATTAAAAGTTTCATGATTCATTTATTTATTTATTTATATTTTAAATTTTCAAGCTGTTAGTTAATGTTGATTTTTATGAGGTTGTTGGTTCATGGACTGACAACAGTTTTCAAAATGTGGGGTTTAGTGCTCTGAATACATTGTGGTTATATTGGCATCTAGAACACTAAAATATCTCCTTTTTGGCCATTCAGAGTCTTAAACTAGTTTTTTGAATTGTCTTGGCAACTACTTTTTGAAGCATTCCATCCAATTTGTTGTCTGAAACAAAGATCTGCATCATGATTACATATGAAAAAAATTCTATTTTCTTTTATTTGATTCTTCTATCGGTGTGCAATTATACGCTTTCTTCTGCTAATCATGTTAATGCTGGAACTGTATTAAAGAGTTTCATTCAAAATGTTGATCCAAGATTTTTGCCTTTTCTGAAAGTTAACATATGCTACTTCCCTTCACTCATGAACTTTCTATTCTGTTTGCATTTTCTTTCCTGTTTTAATTGGATTCTATTCCTTTATGTTTTGTAGGACATTTGGAATAATACATGGTATCCGAAAGCTGCTGATCACCGTCATTCAGACAAAACATGGTATGTGGTTGATGCAACAGATAAAATTCTTGGAAGACTTGCATCGACAATTGCTATTCATATTCGTGGAAAGAATCTAGCCACCTACACTCCTAGTGTGGACATGGGTGCATATGTGATTGTGGTACGTGGTTTATATGTTCAATTAAATTTTTTTTGATTATGATGTGATGGGTTCTGAGTGCATCAAGAGGATTAAGCTTCCATTGTATTTAAGTTTGCAAAAGCTGTCCTAGTTTTTGTTGGTTAGTCTGAAATTACATCTGTCACTTTGTTACTTTGGCAGTGGCATTAGCTTTAGGTAGCTTCATGAATCATCTTTTTCCTTTGTGTTTAGTAAGATATTGAAAATTATATTCATAAGTATAAAAAATATGAGATGGACAAGCAATCCACACAGGCATTTGAAAAAATCTTATTTGTCAAACCATCCTTTGTAAATAGAACAAAAACTGTGGCTAACCCAGAAGCCAAGTCATCAATCTCATAGCTTTGATCTCTTAAGTCTTTGTTTATGAAGATGAACCAACGGTTCTATAGAAAATTTCTTGATACAGATGATAAATCAAATAGCTTTATAGAAAGTTCTAAATAAATACATTTCAACTTATGGTGGTTTAGTAGTTTAGCTGAAACTGAGGCCAGCATAAATGTTGCTTTTACTTGATTAATAGAAACCTTATTTTTATCTTATTGCGAAAGCCTGACAGAAGTCTTGGTAGTTTGTAGTTTGTAATTTGTGCTGCTGGTAATTCTAACTGAACCTTTGCGAAAGAATATCTTGAATCTTTGGAAACTCCTTATTGCCAAATAATTATAGAAGTAATTTCTGATGCTATACTCTGTTGTTAGGTGTATATTTACTTCTTAGACCAATCCTGGAACCATTTTATCTGACGTTGGAAGAAATCTAATGCTAGTCAACACCATAATGCATTATGCATAATGTCTTCTTTTAATTGGACGAATTTTTTGAGAAAATTAATCTTCTAGATATGTAAAAACTGGTAATGTAGTTCAAGCTCCAAAATCAAAATATTTTTGCTGGAGCTGGGTTGTCTAGCATGTACCTATTAATTATTTGTTCCTTGTGATCTTTCCGCAATGTGATTATCATGATCTGGAGACACGTTTGGTGGTACCTATCTACTTTCTCACAATATGTTGAAGTGCATAACGTCTCCCCTGCATAGCTTAATTCATATGGTTGTTGAGCAGTACCCAACTAGTTTTTCGTTATACTTGAACTCAATAGGTGAATGCTGAAAAAGTTGTTGTATCTGGGAAGAAGAGGACACAAAAGCTCTACCGGAGGCATTCAGGAAGACCAGGTGGCATGAAAGTGGAAACATTTGACCAGCTACAGCAGCGAATTCCAGAAAGAATAATTGAACATGCAGTTCGAGGAATGCTTCCCAAAGGGAGAGTGAGTTCTCTAATTCCTAGTTTGTGTGTACAAGCATGCTCAAGTTCCTTGTATTCCTCATTGTTTATAATTTTTTCTGCTTGATTTTGTTATAATTTGGTACATCTATTAATTTTGTTCTAGTTGAAAGATCTTGAAATAGCACTTGTACAGCTAACTGATTGATGTGAGAAGGATGAAAATGGCTCCGCATAAAGTTAGCTTAACTTTACTAAGTTCTGAACATTATAATTATATCATTTTGTCGGATGTGTATGCTCCAGCTATCCGAGCGCTATCTGATGAAACTTTACAATGCTTTAACATGTGTTGTCTTTATGAATTGTCTTTATCAGTATTGTTGATATTGACACTGATCATGAAAAATCGTGTTGAGGTATGTGGAATGTGGACATGATTGATAAGGGCTTGAAGACTAACGGCATTGCCATAGGAATTTTTGGAATGTGATTATAATTGAGAAGCATGAGAATTATGGCATGACCATATAATTATTCATCAATGCTTAATCAATTCCAATGATCTGATAATTTGCATTATGTGTTGTTGAAGTTTATTATATCTACTCAATGTATCTTTATTTGACAAAAGGGAGTATACTTATCCTTCCGTAGCCATTTTTGTTATAGCTTTATCAACTAATTCATTATTCTCATTTCGTTCTTCAACTATTTAATATCTTTTAAGAAACAATATCATTTATTTTGCATTTGCTTCCTGTATGGTGAACAGTTGTTCAAGAACTCAATTTGATGAGTTGTTTTATGCAGCTTGGTAGAACATTGTTCACTCATCTAAAGGTATACAAGGGCCCAAATCACCCTCATGAAGCCCAACAGCCGATTGAACTACCCATAAGGGACAAGAGAATACAGCAGCAGGGATAGATTTGAAGGCAGAACTCCACCTTGACATACCGTGAGCAATTCTCTTTGTATCCCCCAGTTGCCGTACTTTCAAGTGTTCCATCTTGTTGAGTTCAAGTTTCCTGCTCTGACTTCTGCTGTGTTAATACCTGTTGTTCTTGTTCATAATTTGCTTGTAGACATATTTGAAATCGTACTCACTAGTCTCCTGCTGAGGTCTGGTATTTTGTAACAGGAGAAGAGTTATTTCTTAGGAAGCCAACATTGGCATATTTGTTGTATCTGGGATTTCTCTTGGAAAAATACTGAATTTTTTTGGCTTAAATGGAAGTCAGTTTTCGTTTCTAATTTTTCTTAACGAGATAAATCTTTGATTTCTCATGTTAGCACTGAATTCATGTTGGTCGAACTCATTGCTTACTTGGTTCAAACAAGTAGAAAGAAGAGCTTCAGGGAGAGAAAGCATTTAGCATTCTTTGCCATTTCCATTGTTTTACCATATGTTTAGTTGTGCAGGAAAATACATTGAAGAGATGTTTTCAGTTTTCAACTACGTACCTTCATGTTTTCCTTGGATAAATACCCTCGTGAGTTTTGCGTTAAAGATTTTCCATAATATTGATTTAGAATATATGATAATGAGAATGTATAGATATTTTAAATTCTAATTCGTAGAAGCACTTAGCACCGTTGTAATAATAAAAACTTTCTCTTAATATCGAGTCCATCAAACATTGTCACTAAAAGGCATATTGTTTATTTTAAGATAAATCAATGACTTATCTAAACCATAAAAAATTCTATTTATTCGAGAGTAATATCCCATATCAATGTTTTTTGTCGCACCGCTATTATTAATTTTTGCCTCATTTATTTTATTCTAAATTCGTATAATAGACGAAAACAGTTATATTATCCTTATAGCTTAGAATTTCAAAACATTATAATGTTAAGGACCTATTTGATAGAACATAAGAACTTGGCCCTTTCTAGTGAAGCGTAAATATGAAGGGAATCGATTTTACCCAGTTTAAAAATAAAAAAATCTTCTACCCGCTGGAGAATAAGCTCTAAAATGGTTCCGATTTTGCTTCGCTTTTATTCTTCTACCTGTAAGCTCAAGCTTCCATCTTCATTTGCTCATTCTCGATAATTCACAACTCAGAATTCAAGAATTGGACTCTCATCGTTGTTTAAAATACCCATGAATCAAACTCTAGTTGAAAAATTCCTCAAAGAGAAATGCAAATGGGATAACTTCACTTTTAATGAAGCTTTATCTTTTTTGATTACATGATTCGTACGCTTTCCCAGAGACTGAATTCAACTGGGATGGTGATTGATTTTATTACTTCAAACATTTTGCTTAACTGTTTTTACAATATGAGCAGAGTTTGATGGTTTTTTGTTTTTTCGGATGATGTTGAGGAGGGGTTTTAGCCCAGACGCTGCGACTTTTACTGCTTTGATTAACGGTTTTGTATGAAGGGGAGGGTTTTAAAGGGAGCTAAGCCGTTTAGGAAAATGGTTGCTTTTGGTTGTGGGCATAACGTGATTTCCTATGGGAATTTGATTAATGGATTGTGTCGAGCAGGTAATATGAATCTTGCTCTTAAGTTCCATGAAGAAATGGGTTACTGGAAATAATGAATTTGATGTTATTTGCTAGCCTAATAGTTTTACTTATGGTATTATCATAGATGGTCTTCGTAAACACGGGTTTGTAGACAAGGCAAAAGATCTGTTTCTGGAAATGAAGAGTTCAGGGTTCAAACCAGACGTGGTTATTTGTGGCTCTGCGATTGATGGTCTTTGTAAAAATGGGCTAGTAGATAAGACAAAAGAATTGTTCATGGAAACGAGGGCTGGGAGAATTAATCCAAATGTAGTTGTTTACAACTCTCTAATTCATGGTTTGTGTTGCCTTGGCGATTGTGTTGAAGCCGAAGGTTTATTTATTGAGATGTTATATCAAGGTATACTACCCATTAACAAGCCTATGTTTTCGTTTGCCCAGCTTACTTAGCCTTCCATTGCAAGAAATGATTCCCAGAAATTTCTCTTTGTGCTTCTTCTTTTTCTTCCAAAACATCTTTAAACTGTAAGATTTTATTTTCACTCATTCACTCACATTCATTCACAACTCCAAGTTCAGGAATTGAACTCTCATCTATGATGAAAGAACCCATAGACAAAACTTCAAAAATTCGTTAAAGAGAACTGAAAATCAGGTAACTTCAATTTGAATGAAGCACTTCTCTTCTTTAATTACATGATTAGTACACAGTCCATTCCTTCAATGTTTTCATTCAATATTTTGGTTACTGCGCTTGTTAAGAAAAAGCATTATGATAGGGTTGTTCTGATTTACAAGAGACTGGATTCAACAGGCTTGATGCTAGATTCTTTGCTTAATTGCTGTTGCAATACGAGGAGGGTTTCAGACGGCTTTTTGGTTTTGGGAAGGGTTTTGAGAATGGGTTTTATCCCGGATGTTAGACTTTCACTGCTTTGATTAAAGGTTTGTGTATGCAGGGGAGTGTTTAGAAGCCACTAAGCTATTTAGGAAGACTTTGATTCATGGATAGTGTCGAACAAGTAATACAAGGCTTGCTATTAAGTTGCATGAAGAAATGGTTAACGGAAATGCATTATTTGGTATTATGTGTAAGCCTAGTACTTTTACTTATGGTACTATCATCAATGGGCTTTGTAAAGACGGGTGTGTAGATAAGGCAAAGGAGTTCTTTTTGGAAATGAAGAATTCTGGGATTAAACCAAATGTAGTTGTTTATGGCTGTCTAATTGATGGTCATTGTAAAGAAGGGCTAGTAGGCAATGCGAACGAATTGGTTTTGGAAATGAAGAGTTCAGGGATTAATCCCAATCGGGTTGTATATAGCTCTCTACTTGATGGACTTTGCAAAGAGGGATTAGTAGACAAAGCGAAAGAACTGATTTTGGATATGAAGAATTCAGGGATTCATCTTTGATCAAACAACCTCCGAACCAAACTCTACTTCAAAATTTCCTGAAAGAAAACTGCACCTTGAAAGAAGCGTTTATCTTCTTTGATTACATGATTGTACACAATCCATTGCTTCAACGACTTCATTCCATATTTTATTTTGTGCACTTGTTAAGAAAAATCATTATGCTGGTGTTATCCTGCCCTGCAGGAGGTTGAATTCGACAGGCTTTGTGCACTTGTTGTGAGGATTTTGCTGTACACTGAGAGAGGGAAGATAGAAGAAGTAAATGTATTGTTAGAACCAATTATACAGAGAAATATACATCCAAGTACAATTCCTTACAACCTGTTGTTGGACAGTTTTTGCCTGGTAGGTAGAATTCATGACACAAGGAAGTTGTTTGTTTAAATGGCGCGTAACGGTAGTGGAGCTGATGTTTGAAGCTACAGTATTTTGATCAACGGGTGCTGGGGGAAGGGCAAAGTAGGGGAAGCTATAAGTCTATACAGAGATATGGTATTAAAAGGAATTAAACCAACAACTCTTACTTAACCACCCTTCTTTAGGGAAGTAAGATGGGAGATGCTCTTGACCAACCCTTTTGTTTTGTCTTTGCTTCCAGATTGTGAATGACATACAATTCTTCCTTACCTGGAGCTATCAGCATATGTCCTACAAGAGTAAGCTATAAGTCTATACAGAGATATGGTATTAAAAGGAATTAAACCAACAACTCTTACTTAACCACCCTCCTTTAGGGAAGTAAGATGGGAGATGCTCTTGACCAACTGTTTTGTTTTTGCTCCCAGATTGTGAATGACATACAATTCTTCCTTACCTGGAGCTATCAGCATATGTCCTACAAGAGTAAGGAACTCTCCTGGAACTGGAACTTTTTGATCCAAATCCTTGTTCCACATTCTCTCGAAAGGAAACCATGACAATGCTTAACATAATTTTGTTATGCACAAGAAAGGAAGTCAGGTGCAAAGAACCATGTCAATGGAAGCACTATGGATAGATTCCTCTGTCCAAAATATTGAGGAGGCCACAGAGCATTCTTCATCAAGCAAACTTCTTGATGAGGATTTACAATCATAGTTGGAAATTTGAGAAATGATGCTTTGAAACAGCATCAATGTTGCATCATATATTTATTGTGCAGTACATCCATGCTCTCGGGAATATCAGAAAATAATTTTGGTGAAAAGTTCTTTTGGTATCCAAGAATGCATGAGATAATAATTACTTAGCAAAAACTTTTGAGCATATCAGCACCCGTATAGCTGGACGAATTTGAGTTTTCTCTCTTTAATTTACATTCCATTTGATTTACACATTATTTTAGCTCCTCATCTCAATCTTCACAAGCTGGTGCGTGATCTTATCTTATAATTTGATATCTTTTTCTGCTCCAGAAGCTATCTGGCTCCTGCATATGCAAGGAGAGGTTACTTGACGAGTAAGGGAGATGTATGTAGCTTTGGAGTTGGTGCTTTAGAGATTCTTAGTGGTAACAGCAACACTCATTACAGGCCAAAAGCGGAGTTTCTTTATCTTCTTGATTGGGCAGATTAACTTCCTCCTGCAACTACATGCAATTGTTTGTTTTCATGGAGATCATCAATGACAATGCTTAACATAGATCTTTTATGCACAAATCTCTCTCCTTTTCTCAGACCATCATATCTTTTGTAGTTGGTATGCTCGAAGTCGAAATTACAGTTCAATGTACCAATTATTGAGCACAATTTGGATAGGTAAGATGCAAGGTTTAAAACCTTAAGCCCTTGAGACTCTGACAAGAGAGCCAAACCTGCATTTGGACATTTTCTGAAGAAATTCAGGTGTAAAGATACATGTGAATGGAAGTACTGTGGACAGACTCCTCTGTTTCAATCCATAATACTGATGAGACCAGAGAACATTCTTCATGAAACTTTGCTTTGTTGGAAACAGGTGGGGTTATAGCAGCACCGGGGTTTATCTAGTGCAGCAAAAGTTACAAGTACTTAGCAACAAACCAATATGGTCTGAATTTGATTGGTGCTGAGTATTACCAAACTTCATGCCTTTCACCACAATCACTCAGATATTGTGAAGTTGCATTTCGCCAAAGATGCATACTAATAATCAGACATACAGAACCATTGGATAGCTAAGATTTTATATATCGACTCAGGTAAGCGAGAAATGACAAAATAACTCTTAGCATTTAGTTACTGATATAAAACATGAAAATTGCTGATTTTTGGCTAGTTTTGCAGTTTGAATGTACTTGGGGAAAGCAAAATCTGAAGGGCTTTGACATTGTGGTGGAAGCCGGCAGTATAGATATAGACATCACTAAGAAATTTAATAATTTCTGTCACTGATAGCACCCTTGAGACCCCCTTATACTGTGCAGGCAAAGGAACTACTGCCGTTTCCGGCAGATACAGACCTCGTATTTCTGCTATTGCAGAGATACAAAGTATGCATTTATGTTTACTGCATATGAATTTCCATCTTTTTGTTGTTTCTGTCAACTTGTCCCTTAACTGCTATTCTTGTGGACTTTATGGTTTGTATGAGGGCTGGGGTTGTCAGCTGGAGCCATTGTTGGAATTGAGCGTCTTCATGTGTTGTCATATTGTTGCGGTTTGCTTCGAACTTTGGGAAGAAGACCCTGAAGCCATTGAGTTCATACTTTATAATGCTCGTATTTAATTTAATATTGTAGTCTCTAAATCATTCACATTAAAACAACACTTATAAAAAATTATATCATGTAATTTCAAATATTTAAATTTATTTACAATTCAGACTTGCAAAATTTTTTATTAAAAAAATGCTATCTCACTAGAACTCCATAAACGCTGCCTTAATATCAAAAGTCAAGAGAAAGAAAGTTTTCTGACGAATGAGCTGTGAAATTTGGAGAGTTGTTTTCAAATAATATTTTTCTATTTCATTCAACTGATAAATCAACAACAGCGCTAGGAAAAGTACTGAAACGCCTTGGAATTTTGATCCTGTTACCTGCTGACAGAAACAGACACAAAACTTGGAAAATGGTTTTTAGAATCTCATTTCGTTCTTCGTCGTCTTTAAAAACATCTATTAATTGCAAATTTCCATTTTCATTAAATAGATCACGGTCTTTGACAACTCGGAATTCAGAAACTGAACACAAAGAACCCATCAACCAAGCTCGACTTCAAAAATTCATGAAAGATTACTGCAAATAAGGTAAATTCAATTTGAATGAAGCGTTAGTATTCTTTGATTACGTGATTCGTACACGGCCCATTCCTCCAATGTTTTCATTCAATATTTTCTTTTCTGCTCATGTTAAGAAAAAGCATTATGATACTGTTGTTCTGCGGTACAAGAAACTGGATTCAACAGGCTTGGTGCTAGATTTCTTTGCTTTAAACATTTTGCTTAATTGTTGTTGCAATACGAGGAGGGTTTCTGACGGCCTTTTGGTTTTGGGAAGGCCTTTGAGAATGGGTTTTAGCCCGGATACCCGGATGTTAAGACTTTCACTGCTTTGATTAAAGGTTTGTGTGTGGAGGGGAGGATTTTAGAAGCCACTAAACTATTTAAGAAAATGGCTGCGTTTGGTTGTAAGCCTAACGTGATTACTTCTGGGACTTTAATTCATGGATTGTGTCGAACAGGTAATACAAGGCTTGCTCTTATACATGGTTAGCTTAAATGCATTATTTGATACTATGTGTAAGCATAGTATTTTTACTTATGGTACTATCATCGACGGGCTCTGTAAAGACGGGTGTGTAGATAAGGCAAAGGAATTATTTTTGGAAATGAAGAATTCTGGGATTAATCCAGATGCGGCTGTTTATGGATCTCTAATGGATGGTCTTTATAAAGATGGGTTTGCAGACAAGGGGAAAGAACTGTTTTTGGAAATGAAGGGTTCCGGAATTGATCCAGATGTGGTTGCCTACGGCACTTTAATTGATGGACTTTGTAAAGAAGGGTTAGTAGACAGAGCAAAATATCTGTTTTGGATATGAAGAATTCAGGGATTAGTCCAAATGTGTTTGTTTTCTGCTCTCTAATTCATGGTTTGTGTTGTGTTGGCAATTGGCGTGCAGCTAGAGGTTTATTTATTGAGATGTTAGTAACAGCGTACACCCCAATGAGGTAACTTTTAATGTGTTGATCGATGAACTTTGCAAGAAAGGGAAGATAGACGAAGCAATTTTATTGTTAGAAATGATGGTACAAAAAAGTGTGAATCGTACTACCATTACTTACAACACATCGTTGGATGGTTTTTGCTTAGTGGGTAGAATTCATGATGCAAGGAAGTCGTTTGTTCCAATGGTAAGGGTTGTAGACCTGATGTTCATTGCTAAAGTGTTATGGTCAAGGGGCACTGCGAAATGGGGAAAGTAGAGGAAGCTATGAACCTTTACCGGGGAATGGTATCAAAAGGAATTAAGCCAACAACTATTACTTAAACCACCTTGTTATCTGGCCTTCTTCGTGCAAGAAATCTTAGTGAGGCACATAAGCTATTTAATGAGATGAAACTTAATAAATTTGTTCCTGATTCGGTTACATATATTGCGCTCATTCACGGTCTTTGTAAGAATGCTCGTCTTGCCAAGGCATTGGAAGTATTTAATAATTTAGAAACCTGCAAGTTTTAGCTGAACATTCAAATCTTTAGCTGCCTCATTGATTGATTCTGTAAAGCAGGGAGATTGGAAACTTCTCGGGCGTTATTTCACAAAATGGCTCATTATAACTTGGTGCTAGATGTGGTAACATGTAGCATCATGGTAAAGGGGCTTTGTAAAGAAGAGCAGCTGGAAAAGGCACATGAGATGTTGCTAGATATGGATAAAATGGGTAGTGCTCCAAATGTAGTCACATTTGACACCCTTATGTGGCTGAACTCCACAAAATGGATGAGAAAAATGCGATGCCAGATTTAGTTACATTTTCTATAGTTGTAAATCTACTTGCAAAGGATGAAAAATATCGTAAAAATCTGAACTTGCTTCCTTCATTTTCTGTCAAAGATTCTACCAAGCATAGACATAATGAATCTCAATAAGAATGGCACCCGTTTTCAACAATTTGGCCAATGCGGTGAACTTGTTTCGAGGTCTGCTAAAAACCAGTTACCTAGTGGTACGTACTAAATTTATGTTTGTCGTTGGTTGCAATTCGCATAGTACTTCCGGGAACCGACAACTTTGCTTAAATGAATGAGCATTGGCTATTATTGCACGGGCATGATTAACTGCCTATTTGACATATGTGTGGCATCCTTTTCCCACAAGTAACCCAGTGCAGTGAACTTCTCCCACGATTGCTTAAAACGTGTAGCTTTTGGTATGGTTTGAATTTACCTCGGTTAGTAGTGATTCCTCACAGATCACTTAGTGGAAGTGGTACGCCAAAAGGTGTTTGCTGTGGCTGGTATTCTTGTTGAACATATTAATCCAAGTCAGCATCTGAATGAGTCAGAGTTTGTTTTAGTTATAGTCTTTTAGCAAAATAATTGGAGTCAAAGATAATACTCCTATCATGCAAGTTGTTTCTATTTTCTTTCCTTACGTATCGCTCATTCTTGTTATCTAGTGTAATATTTAGTCAAGTCAGTTTTTGAATAAAATGCATTCTTTATAAAAAGAAAATCATCCACTGCAATTGTGAATTTAGTTTATTAGTGGTATCAGAGCCGTCACCCACAGAATTCAAACTTCAGTGTCTCATTCTGAAAATGCAGAGAGATCCACTTTTTTCTATACCTGTCCTAAAAGGAGATAATTATCCTTTTTGGGCAGTGAAAATTCAAACACTTCTTGGATCCTATGATTTATGGAAAAATACAACAACGGGAGTTCCAATTCTTAGTGAGATAGAACGCACGACACAAGCACAAAGAAATGACCTGAAGACAAACAGAAAAAAGATCAGAAGGCTTTGTTTATTATTCAACAAGGAGGGGAACCCTCATTATGGGAGCCTCTATAGCAAAAGAGGTTTGGGAAATTTTGCAAAATGAGTTCAAGGGATCGATTCAAGTGATTACTGTAAAGGTTCAAGCTCTGCGAAAAGAGTTTGAAAATCTAATGATAAAACCCATAGAGAAAGTGATCTATTTTTCAAGTAGAGTACAAACCATAGTCAATCAGTTAAAGACCTATGGTGATGAATTAAATGACTAGCAAGTGGTGGAGAGAATTCTTCGTGGGTTTCCACTAGCATATGATCTTGTGGTGATAGCAGTCGAGCAATCGAAGGACTTATGCACGTATTCTATCCACGATTTAATGAGTACACTTTTGTCTCATGAATTTCGACTGCAAAGAAATGAGCAGCTCACAAGTGTAGAAAAAGCCTACAAATTGAAAGTTCAAGAAAGAGGCATGTTCGCTACTCGCAGAAGAGGGAGAGGTAGTCGCGGAAGAGGAAGAAGCCAAGGGCAACCATCATCACAAGGAGAAAAGAAAGAATTCCCAGAGTGTCAGTATTGTAAGAAGAATAATCATGCTGAAGAGGATTGCTGGTATAAAGAAGAAAGACAATGTTATCAATGCAAGAAGTTTGGTAATATTACTAAAAATTGTCAACAGGAGAAGGTAAACTTTCATCAACAAAAGGAAAGTCTGAAGAGGCAGGATGAAATTTTTTTTTCATGTTTTATGGGAGCAACAAACGAAGAAAAAAATATGTGGTTTCTCGACAGTGGATGTAGCAATCACATGACTAGAAGAAGGGAATTTTTCTGCAGTTTGGATGAGAGCCAAACATGATTTGTAACACTGGGAGATGACAGCAAGTTGTGAGCAAAGGGACTTGGCAACATAGAGGTAGCAGTCATGGGAAAAGGCGTGTTATTGAAGGAGTTTTATATATGCCCAGAATGCAGCAGAATTTATTAAGTCTTGGACAGATCGTACAAGCAGGTTATGGGATTGTGTTTCAATATAACTCTTGTAGAATCTCAGACAGAGAGGGAGCAAGATTTATGGAGGTACCAATGACTACAATCAATTTATTTTCAATAAAACTTCTACTTCTTGCTTCAAGTTATGCGGTTGCTGTTAATCACTCATCTACAATTTGGTATCAACAATTTTGTCATTTGAA
This sequence comes from Trichilia minutiflora, assembly GCA_035590515.1. Classification (NCBI taxonomy): domain Eukaryota; kingdom Viridiplantae; phylum Streptophyta; class Magnoliopsida; order Sapindales; family Meliaceae; genus Trichilia; species Trichilia minutiflora. Next base: position 15,934,416 of record JAVXUL010000008.1, on the reverse strand, counting down.
TTATAGTAAATTGGTGCAAATGAGCCAAAATAAAATTGTTGAGGGGTTACCAAAATTAACAGCAACTGAATCTTTGTGTGAAGCATGTATGATGGGCAAACAACATAGAGAAAAGTTTGAGAAGAATAAAGCCTTTAGGGCAGAACAACCTTTGGCTCTTGTCTATATTGATTTATATAATCCTATGCATGTAGAATTATGGAATGGCAGTAAGTATTTCATGTTAGTAGTTGATGATTTCACTAGAATGTAGTGGATATTCTTTCTTAAACACAAAAGAGAAGTATGTGAAGTGCTTAAAAATTTTAAAATAGAAGTGGAAAAACAGAAAGGTATATCTCTCAAGGCCATCAGGTCAGACCAAGGAAGGGAGTTTACTCCAGCTAACTTCAACAATTTTTGCATCAAGAATGGCATTAGAAGGCAGTTTACTACCAATTATATACCTGAACAAAATGGCGTAGTAGAGCATCGAAATAGGATATTAGTTGAAGCAGCTAGAAGGATGATCAACCAAGCAAAACTACCTAAGATGTTTTGGGCAGAAGCAGTAGCAACGACAACATACACTTTCAATCGAGTTGCAACAAAAATCAATAACGGAAAAACTCCATATGAACTCTAGCATGAAAGAATTCCTTGTGTTGATCATTTTAAAATTTTTGGCTCTGTTGCTTATGTGAATGTACCCACTCAAATTAGGAGAAAATTAGATGATAAAAGTCTAAAATGCATTTTTATAGGCTATGCTACTAACACAAAAGCCTATAGATTTTTTAATCCTGTAAAACACAGAATTGTAATAAGTAAAGATGTTGTCTTCGATGAAACAAAATTCTGGGAGTGGTACACAAATGGATCAGGCTGAAAAGAAAAAAATGAAAGATATGTAGAAGTCAAATATGATGAAGCTGAAACTGAAACTAGAGATGAAGTCGAAGTTAAAAATCAGATCGCAACTCAAGATGAGGCCGAACCTGCAACAACAAAAATGAGAAATGTGTCAAATATACATTCAGCAACTCGAGCCTTATTTATCACAGAACTAGCTACCAATGAAGAAGCTTGCAAGAAGGAGCATTGGAAGGAAGCAATGGAGGCTAAAATCAAAGCCATTGAGAAGAACAAAACATAGAAGTTAACAAAACTTTCAGAAAGAAAGGAGGCAATCGGCCTCAAGTGGATTTTTAAAACAAAGTTGAATCCAGATGGTAACATACAAAAATATAAAGCATGGTTGGTAGAAAAAGGGTATGCTTCAATACAAGGAATTGATGTGTTTGAAACCTTTGCACTTGTAGTTCGATTTGAGATGATTCGAATACTCATCAGTGTAGCTGCAGCAAGAGGACAGAATTTATTTCAGCTGGATGTTAAAACAGCATTCTTAAATGGGGTTCTTGAAGAGGAAATCTATGTTGAACAGCCATTTGGTTTTGAGAAAGCAAAGGTATGGTTTATAAGTTAAACAAAGCACTTTATGGCTTGAAACAAGTCCCGAGAGCTTGGTATAAACATATTGATGAATATTTTATGCAAAATGGTTTTAAAAGAAGCATGGCGGAACCTACACTTTACTCAAAATGTGTAGGAAAAGAAGTGATTTATTTGTGTCTTTACATAGATGATATTGTTTATACTGGTAGCTCGATTGAGGTGTTAGAAAAATTTAAAATAGCTATGATGACTGAGTTTGAGATGTCGGATTTGGGTATGTTGAAATATTTTCTCGGATTCGAAATTGAACAACTTGATGGAGGAATATTTGTTAATCAGCAAAATTATATGATGGACTTGTTGAAAAAATTTAGAATAGAAGACAACAAGGGAGTTTCTACACTAATGTGCACAGGTGAAAAATTGAAGATAAACTTAGAAGATGAGGGGGTAAATGTGTACCAGTACAAAAGCTTTGTTGGGGGTTTGATGTTTTTGACAAATATAAGGCCTGGCATTGTACATACAACCAAGTTGTGTGTCCAGGTTCATGCATAATCTAGGAAAATCTCATTGGATAGCAGCCAAAAGAATTCTGAGGTATATAAAAAAAAACAAGTGATCTTGGCTTATGGTATAAAAAATGTGATGAGATTATGTTGATGGGTTATACAGATAGTGACTGGGGTGGTTGTTTAGATGATAGAAAAAGGACAACAGGATATGTTTTTAGTCTTTGTAGTTGTGCAGTTACATGGGGTTCAAAAAAACAAATGTGTACAGCACTCTCAATAGCAGAAGCAGAGTATGTTGCAACCTAAGCTATATAGTTGAAAAGAATTCTTGAAGAGTTTGGAGTAGAACTAAGATCAGCTTGTATGATTAATTATGACAACAAATCTGCAATTGCTCTAACTCAGAATCCAATTTTCTAGAGAAAGTCTAAACATATAGAGATAAAGTATTATCACATTCGTGAGCTAGTTGAAAAAGAAGAAATCAAGCTTGAATATGTGAATACCAAAGAGCAAGTCACAGATCTCTTTACAAAACCACTTCCAGTTGAGCAATTCAGACACTTGAGAGGAATGCTAAGAATGTTACCGAGGACTTGCATTAAAAGGGAGGATTGTTGAACATATTGATCCAAATCAGCATCTGAATGAGTCAGAGTTTGTTTTAGTTACAGTCTTTTAGCAAAATAATAGGAGTCAAAGATAATACTCCTATCATGCAAGTTGTTTATATTTTCTTTCCTTACGTATCGCTCATTCTTGTTATCTAGTGTAATATTTAATTAAGTCAGTTTTTGAATAAAATGCATTCTTCATAAAAAGAAAATCATCCACTGCAACTGTGAATTTAGTTTATCAGTTCTAAGGGCATATACTCTCTTCAGTATATGCATAACCATTTGAAATTGTGGGATTGAGTATATCAGTATGTTTTCTCTTTCATGTCAATTTCAAAATTGTCAATTGTTAACCTTTCCACAAGAAAGAAAATAATTCTTCTCCTAGATATGTAACCCGAGCTTTCAGCTCTTCTATTACTTACTAGCAACTCAACAACTTAGAAAATGAAGTAAAAAAACAGTTGAAAGATACTACAAACAAAGAAGAAGCAAAGAAAAATAACAAGAAAATGAAAACGAGTTCAAGAGGAAAAAATGCTTCTCTGTATTCTACTCATATTCTGTTTACGTCTAAAAGAATATATCTAGCTTACATGAGTGCCAACTCATTTTAATCAGCTCTAGCACCAAGAACCAAGAACTAAGAGCTGAGTTCTTGATTCTTGCTAACTAATCTTTAAACAAATCTTTACAAAAGACAAGCTTACCCTTGGAATAATTTTTGCTGGTTTACAACCTTTCCTACACTCATTTTGTTGTTATTGGATCAACCTTTATCAATCTCCACCTTGAACCAAAAACAGCAAACTTACATTTTCCTCTCTTTATTCAGCTACATACAACTACTAGCTAACAAGCCTTTTTGTACTCAGCTCGATTATGGCAACTCCTTCAACACAATCAAAAACCCTGCAACTAATTCAAGTATACTCTCAACCTGAACTTAGCAGCCTTTCTTCCAAGTTCATTTGCTCACAGCACCATCTAAACTTTTCTCTAGGAACCACCTTGGTTAAAGCATCAGCAACATTTTCTTTTGTGTGAACCTTCAACAATTTCACCATTCCTTCAGCTATTATGTCCCTTATGAAGTGCAAACGAACATCAATGTGCTTAGTCCTCTCATGATAAGCTTGATATTTAGCCAATTGAATTGCACTTAGGTTGTCACAATACAACTCAGCTGCTGACACTTCCAACTTCAACTCCTTTATCAACCCTGCAACCAAATAGCTTCTTTTATAGCTTCTGCAACAGCCATATATTCTGACTCAGTGGTTGAAAGAGCCACTACTTGCTGTAAAGTTACCCTCCAGTTGATCAAGCAACCTTTGTATTTAAACAAAAAACCTATCATTGACCTCCTTCTATCAAGATCAGCTGCATAATCAGCATCCACAAAGCCTGCCAGCAACTCAGTTTTCTCCACTTGCCTTTCATATACCAAACAATGATTCAAGCTTCCCTTCATATACCTGAGCAGTCACTTCACAGCCCTCCAATGTTTTAAACCTGGATTCTCCATGAATCTGCTCACTACATTTACTCCAAATGCCAAATCAGGTCTTGTACAAATCATCTCATACATTAAACTTCCAACAGTACTGGTGTAAGGAACCTTTGCCATCTGATCTTTATCACTATCTGTTCCTGATTTTTGTTCCTTTGATAGCTTGAAATGTGCTACCAAAGGGACTGATACTGATTTAGCTTCTGCCATGTGATACCTCTGCAATAACTTTCTGAGATAATTCTCTTGAGACAATATGACCACTCCTGCTGCTTTGTTTCTGATTACATTAATACCCAATATCTTCCTTACTGCTTCCAAGTCCTTCATTTCAAATTCTGAGTTAAGTTTCTCCTTGAGTTCATTAATTCTGACCATGTTTTTGCTGGCAATCAGTATATCATCAACATAAATCAGAAGGTACAACATATCTCCAAGAGTTGATCCTTGATAATACACACAATGATCAAACTCACTCCTGACATAGCCTGCTTTTTTCATGAACTCATTAAACCTCATATTCCATTACCTTGGGAACTACTTCAATCCATACAAAGACTTCTTCAGTAAACACACTTATTTGTCCAAGTTTCTATCCACAAAGCCTTCTGGTTGTCTCATCAGAATTTTCTCTTCAACAGTTCCATGTAAGAAAGCTGTTCTTACATCCATCTGCTCCTGCTCCATAGTATGTGTTGCTACAATTGACAACAGCAGTCGAATTGATACATGCCTCACCACAGGTGAGAATACTTCTGCATAATAAATCCCTTCCTTTTGTGAGTATCCCTTAGCCACTAACCTTGCTTTATACCTCAGCCTGCCACCTGCTTCTTCCTTCCTTTTGAAATTCCATTTACTCTCAACTACTTTTCTGTTTCTAGGATTCTCAATTAATTCCGAGGTGTCATTCTTCCTCAGAAACTCCATCTCCTCTTTCATGGCCTCATACCACTGACTTGCATCTGGTCTACTTAGGGCTTCATTTACTGTAACGACCCGTACCTCACCCCGAGGATATAATTGTCATTTTCTACATCTTTCATCTATGCATCTGCATTCATTTCATATTTCATGGGATTATGGGTGTGATCCTAGGCTCGTGTGGGGCCTATTAAAGTGAGAAATTCAAATTTTTGGCAAGTTCGATCGACCGA
>JAVXUL010000008.1:15912457-15928021 GCA_035590515.1 Trichilia minutiflora | reverse complement strand
TATGGTTTCAGTGTTGTTAGTTTATTTTGTTTTCTAATTTGTGGAGCGAAATGAAGGGTTGTATTAAAAGTTTCATGATTTATTTATTTATTTTTTAAAAATTTCATGCTGTAAGTTAATGTTGATTTTTATGTGGTTGTTGGTTCATGGACTGAACAATTTTCAAAATCTAGGTTTGAGCTTTGAATAAAATGTGATTATAATCTCATGGAGAACCCAAAAATCTCTTTCTTTGTATTCAAAGTCTAAACTAGCTGTCAGAATTGTATTGGAAATTGCTTTTGGAAACACTATACAAATTCCTTTCCCGAAACAAAGAGCTGCATCATGATTGCAGATAAAAAAGGTTATAGTTGGTTTCTTTTATTTGATTCGTGTATGGGGTGCAACTATAAGTTTTGTTGTGTTAATCATGTTAATATTGGAAATGTATTAAAGTGTTTCATACAAATATAGATCCAAGATTTGTTCCAGTTTCACAATTTAACCTATGCTACTTACCTTCACTTATTAATTGTTTATTGTGTTCCCATTTTCTTTTCTAATTAGATTCTTTTGCTTTATTTTTTGTAGGACATTTGGAATAATACATGGTATCCTAAAGCTGCTGATCACCGTCATTCAGATAAAACATGGTATGTGGTTGATGCAACAGATAAAATTCTTGGAAGACTCGCATCGATCATTGCCATTCATATTCGTGGAACGAATCTAGCCACCTATACACCTAGTGTGGACATGGGAGCATATGTGATTGTGGTATGTCGTCTTTATGTTCAATTAAATTTTTTTCTGATTATGATGGTGATGGATTTTGAATGCATCTGGAAGCCCAGTGTATTTAAGCTTGCTAAAGCTGTTCTAGTTTTTGTTGGTTAGTCTGAAGTTAAGCCCATCACTTTGTTACTATGGTAATGGCATCAGCGTCAGGTAGCTTCTGAATCATTTTCTTGCTCTCTTCTCCTTTGTCTCTCTCTCTTTCTCTCTCTCTCTCTCTCTCTCTTTGTGTTTGGTAAGATATTGAAAATTATATTCGTAAGTATAAAAAATTATGAGGTGGACTAGTAATCCGCACAGGTATTCGGAAAAATCTTTTCGTCAACCCATCCTATATCAATACAATAAAAATTGTTGCCAACCCAGAAGCCAATACTAAATCACAAAGCTTCATTAATCTCATAGTTTTAATCTCTCAAGTCTTTGTTTATGAAGATGAATCAACAGTTCTAGAGGAATTTTCTTGATGTATATGATAAATCAAATAGCTTTATAGAAAGTTCTATATATACACATTTGAACTAAGTGGTTTAGGAGTTTAGCTGCAACTGAATTTGACATAAATGTTACTTCTACTTGATTACTAGAAACTTTATTTTTATCTTATTGGGAGAAAGAAATCTTGGTAGTTTATAGTTTATACTTTGGGCTGCTGGAATTCTGACTGAAGCTTTGCTAAAGAATAGTTTGAAATTTTTGGAAAACCCTTATTGCCAAAAAATAATCAAAGTAATTTCTGGTGCTATTCCCTGTTGATATGTGTTGTACCTCCTTCTTATGCCTTTCCTGAAATCGTTTTATCCAATGTGGGAAGAAATCTAATCCTAGTCAACACCATAATGCCTTGTGCATAATGTCTTCTTTTAATTAGATGAAATTTTTTGAGAAACTCAGCTTTTGGATATGTGCAAACTCATAATGTGGTTCAAGCTCCAAACTCCAAATATTTTTGCTAGAGATGTGGTTGTCTGGCATGTGTCTATTGATTATTTGTTCCTTGTGATCTCTTCTCAATGTGATTGTCATGTTCTGGAGACAGGTTTAGTGGTACCTATCTACTTGCTGACAATACGTTGAGGTTCATAATTTGCTCCTTGCATAGCTTAATTCGTATAGTTGTTGAGCAGTAGCCAATTGGATTTTTGTTGTACCTGAACTAAAAGGTGAATGCTGAAAAAGTTGTTGTATCTGGGAAGAAGAGGACACAGAAACTCTACAGGAGGCATTCAGGAAGACAGGGTGGTATGAAAGTGGAAACATTTGACCAGCTACAGCAGAGAATTCCAGAAAGAATTATTGAGCATGCAGTTCGCGGAATGCTTCCCAAAGGGAGAGTGAGTTCTCTAATTCTTACTCATTTTTTGTGTACAGGCATGCTAAAGTTCTTTGTATTCTTCATCATTATCATATAGTTGGAAACTAAAAGGCTAATGGTGCTAAGCAACCAGAAATTACATCTGAGCTAAATGTTTTCTGCTTGGTTTTCTTATAATTGTTTTCTATTGTTTTTGTTCTAGCTGAAAATTTCAGGTGGCACTTGTATGAGCAACTGATTGATCTGAGAAGGATAAAATGGCTCTGCATACAGTTAGCTTACCAGGTCATGAATATTATAATTACACAGTTGTGATGTGTATGCTGCAGCTGTTTGGGTGCTTTCTCTGGTGAAACTTTACAATGCTTTGTTAGTTGTCTGCGGAACATGTAATGATGCACAAAGAGTCCACAGAAACAAAGTGGACACCTTTTTTTTTGGTAACTCAAAGAGTCAATGGATTTCTTTTTTGGTAATGATTTGTCTTTATCAGTATTGTTGATATTGACATCGATCATAAACAACTGTGTTGGCATATGTGGAATGTGATATGATTGATAGAAGTTTGAAGAATTATGACATCACCATATTCTTCAATGTTTAATCAATTTCAGTTATTTGGTATTTGCATTACATGTTGAAGTATATTGTATCTACTCAACGGAGGTATTCTTATCCTTCTATATCTATTTTTGTTTTAGCTTTACCAGTCAATGCGTTATTGTCATTTTATTCTTCAACTATTTAATGCCTTCTAAGAAACAATATCATTTATTTTGCATTTGCTTCCTGTAATGTGACTACTTGTTAAATAACTATCTGAGTTGTTTTATGCAGCTTGGTAGAACACTGTTCACCCATCTAAAGGTGTACAAGGGCCCAAATCACCCACATGAGGCTCAGCAGCCGATTGAACCCATAAGGGACAAGAGAATACAGAAGCAGGGATAGATTTGAAAGCAGAATTCCAGCTTGAGATACAGTGAGCAATTCCTCTCTTTCTCCGTCAGTTGCGATACTTTCAAGTGCCTTGTCTTGTTGGGTTCAAATTTCATGATCTGAATTCTGTCATGCTAATTCCTGTTGTTCTTGTTCATATTTTGCTTGTAGATATATTCGAAATAGTTTGCGCTAGTCTCCTTCTGAAGTCTGGTGTTTTGCTACAAGAGAGTTATTTTGTAGGAATCCATTGGTATATTTGTTGTATCTGTCATTTTTCTTGGAAAAAAATTGAATTTATTAGCCTTAAATGGAAGGAACTTTTCGTCTTTAATTTTTCTTAATGAGAAAATCTGTGATTTCGTGTGCGAGATCTGAGTTCATGTTGGTTGAACTCATCGCATACTTGGTTCAAACAAGTAGAAAACTTCAGGCAGGAAAATCAATTACCAACTATCATGTTTGGTTGTGCAGGAAAATAAGCTAAGAGATTTGGAACTCTTTACAGTTTTCAACTACCTTCCATGTTTGGCTTGCATAGGATACATGCTCCTATGAGTCATGAGAAATTCAGTTTGACCTTGAAGTTACCTTAATATTGAGAATGTATGATAATGAGATTTTTAATTTAAAGAAAAATGAAAATTTTACAATTTTAAAAGAAACAAAAAGATAATAACAAATTCTTTTTGTGGTAAATGTAAAGAGTAAAGCATATATTTTTATGACAAATAAATTTTTAACTTTCTAGAAATAATTATAATTTCGTTATGTTTTGAAGGTTTGGTCAGATAGTTAGTAGAAATATAAATTATTTATTTTTATTTTTTTGCTTACTTGTCATCCGAAATTTAATGGAAGGGGATTTAGGTGTTTGAATTCGGAATTTGATTGTGTAAAATATTAATAAAAAATTATTTATTTATTTTTTATAATATTGAGTTGATGACATTGGTGCATTCTTATTCAAAGGCATATTAATTATTTTAATATAAATTAAAAACATATCTAAATCATAAAAATTTAAAGAATTGTATCTTTTTTTTCATTTATTTTTGTTATACTGATTTTATTTATTTTTCCCCTTTGATTTTTTTCCTAAATTCGTTTTATACATGAAAATAATCATACGACCTTTATAATTTTGAATTTCAACCTTTATAATGTACTGAATGTGTCTTAAAACATGGAGATAATATAAGTTGGATATAGTCTCGGTCATTGCAATAGAGGTCAAGGACATATTTGATATAAGTGAAAAATATTGATCCTCGCTTGTGAAAATGTAAAAAAGAAGGGCTTCGATTTTACACGGTTCAAATATAAAAATCTTCTACCCGCTGGAAAACGAGAAACCTCTAAAATGGTTCAGATTTTGCTTTGCTTTTCTTCTTCGAACTGTAAGCTCAAGCTTTCATCTTCAGTCACTCATTCTCGATATCTCACAACTCAGAATTCAAGAATTGGACTCGCATCGTTGTTTAAAAAACCCAAGAACCAAACTCTAGTTGAAAAATTCCTCAAAGAGAACTGCAAATCAGGAAACTTCACTTTGAATGAAGCGTTTATCTTTTTTGATTACATGATTCGTAAGCAACCCATTCCTCCAATTTTATCATTCAATCTCTTGTTTTCTGCTCTTGCTAAGAAAAAGCATTATGATACTGTTGGTTTGCTTTCCAAGAGACTGAATTCAACTGGGTTGGTGCTTGATTTTATTACTTTAAACATTTTGCTTAACTGTTTTTGTAATATGAGTAGGGTTTCTGATGGTCTTGTTGTTTTGGGAATGATGTTGAGGAGGGGTTTTAGCCCAGACGCTGCGACTTTTACTGCTTTGGTCAATGGCTTTTGTATGAAGGGAAGGGTTTTAGAAGGTGCTAAGCTGTTTAAGAAAATGGTTGCTTTTGGTTGTAGGCCTAATGTGATTTCCTACGGTACTTTGATTAATGGCTTGTGTCGAGCAGGTGATATGATTCTTGCTCTTAAGTTTCATAAAGAACTGGTTAATCGAAATGATGAATTTGGTGTTATTTGTAAGCCTAATAGTTTTACTTATGGTATTATCATAGATGGTCTTTGCAAACATGGGTTTGTAGATAAAGCAAAAGAGCTGTTTTTGGAAATGCAGAGTTCAGGGATTAAACCAGATGTGGTTATTTATGGCTCTGTAATTGATGGTCTATGTAAAAATCGACTAGTAGAGAAGGCAAAAGAATTGTTTTTGGAAATGAGGACTAGGAAAATTAATCCAAATGTGGTTGTTTACAGCTCTCTAATTCATGGTTTGTGTTGTCTTGGTGATTGGGTTGAAGCCAAAGGTTTATTTATCGAGATGTTAGATCAAGGTATACGGCCCAATGTGGTGACTTATAGTGTGATAATGCGTGAACTTTGCAAGAACGGGAAGATAGATGAAGCAAATAGATTATTAGAACTCATGATCCAAAGGCGTATGAATCCGGATAAAATTATATATAGCATATTGTTGGATGGGTTTTGCTTGGTTGGTAGAATTGATGATGCAAGGAAGCTCTTTGTTTCAATGAATATTAATGGTTGTCGACATGATGTTGTTTGTTATAGTATTTTGATCAACGGGTATTGCAAGGATGGAAAAGTAGATGAAGCTATGTGTCTTTACACAGAAATGATTTCAAAAAGAACTAGGCCAACTATTATCACATATAACACGTTGTTAACTGGCCTTCTTCAAGCAAGTAGGGTGGGAGATGCACACAAGCTATTTGATGAGATGAAACGTAATAAAGTTGTTCCCAATTTAAGGACCTATAGTGCTCTTATTGATGGTCTTTGTAAGAATTGTTATCTTTCAGAGGCATTGGAACTATTTTACAGTTTAGAGAATTGCAAGTTTGAGCTTAACATTGAAATCTTTAGCTGCCTTATTGATGGCTTGTGTAAAGCAGGGAGGTTGGAAACTGCTTGGGCTTTGTTTCACAAGCTGTCACATTATCATTTGGTGCCAGATGTGGTAATATGTAGCATCATGATCAATGGGCTTTGTAAAGATGGACAACTTGAAAAGGCAAATGATATGTTATTAAATATGGATAAAATGGGTTGTGCTCCAGATGTAGTTACATTTAACACGCTTATGCACAGTTTTCTGAAAAATAATGATACCAAAAAAGTGGTTGAACTTCTTCGCAAAATGGCAGAGAGAAATGTGATGCCAGATTCATCCACATTTTCAATAATTATGAAATTAGAGTCAATGGATGAAAAATATCCTGAATGTTAGAACTTGCTTCCTTCATTTGTTGCCAAAGGTTCTATGAGATATTGACTTTACTTTTTATTTGAGGCCAATGTGCTGAGCTTCTTTCGAGGTTAGTGTGGAGCTAGCAACCTGATGGGACGGACTAAATTATATAGGTATTTGTTGCAATTCTTGAATCAATAAGTTTACCCAGAACATGAGTTGTTGCCTTGCTACACTTACAGATACATGACATACTCCTTCTTGTGGTTATAAACTTTGAGTGGTAAGTATATTGCATTACGTCTGTTGGTGATCATTTTCAAGCATTCAATTTTTCAGTATGTCGTAGCATACCAATAACAAATATTTATATACTGTAACTTATTTGTTGTAAAATACCTGTTATTTGACTATCAAAGACAAATAAACAAAGTACAATAAGTCAAAATTTATTTCTCTGACCCCTGGTTGAGCACAGGTCGAGTAAATATTTATTGTTAACTCCCTTCCAAGTGAGGTATGCCCTTCTTCTTAACTTCATCGATGCCTCGGGTCAAAGCACTAAAAGAAAAGGTACAAATAACAAGTGCTAACATCATTTTACTGAAACAAGTTAAATATAGTATGTTCTGGTAAGAATAGCCAAATTGTTTGTTTGCAGGTCTACTGCATATTTAAGGAATCAAGTCAACAAAGAAAGTGAAATTGTAGAAGAACGAGTATTGGACATAGATGCAGGGTCATCATTGAGTTTTAAAACTTCTGAGGATTAATTTTTCACTTAACGGAAAAGCGGATCTTTACACTGCTCCCAAAAACTTTGCTTTGTATGTGGTTAACTCCAAAACTTGGCTCTATTAGTATCATTTTACGCATTTTATGGTTATCTATAAGAAAAAATCTCCAAGCGATTCCGCTTTTGTGATGCAAGAGTACTACCGAAAGAAGATTCTTGAATTTGTTGGAACATATTATTTGATAAGCAATAACTAATAGTTGAAATTGTGTTAGCATATTCTGTTCAGAAATTGAGTTGATTTAAATGCTGCAAGTAGTGTGTGTGCATTTTGCTCCTTGAATATTTGAAATTGCCAACGTGGCTGTAGTGGTAAGAATTTCAGTTATTTTTTTCTTTTTTGTTAGCTTAGCTTGTTACAGAATTGTATGGTTTAGCTAAAATGTTTAGTTTAAACATTTTCCACATATGTAAGCATTTAACTTTCACTCTTGATAGAGCTGAATGGTGCAAAACCATGAAGCAGGTAATTAAATAGACAAGTAGATTGAACATGACAATCTGGTGATGACAAGTCTTTTTAATGTGTATGTGGGTTCTGCTGTGAATGGGAAGTAATATTCCTTTCTTGTCATGCGTCCTTCAATGTTTGTTTCCTTCAAAGCTGGCTGCTCTTAATTCTTCACTTTTAGGTTATTGGGAAAATGTTTGATAAAAATAATTTTGGTAGCAAGAACTTATAAGCATCTACAAATGATATTCTCAACCTAGAAATCAAGCATTTGTTTGATATTAATTGATGCACATCTTGCTATGTCTGTACCCATTTATTTTTTCATTGGTTCAGAGATTGGCTTGAAATGATGTATTAAATATCATGAACTATACACATAATTCCAAGAAATAATATTTAAAATGGGCATATAGATTTTGATCTTCTTCTGCAAATTATAAACAATGAATTGCTGTAACAAGCTTTTCTGTGATGAATAAGGTATATAATTTTCTCTCTCTCTCTTTTTTTTTTAAATTGTGTCATCATCGTATATTTTATCCAATGATGTTGCTGTAAGTCTCTTGCTTAACCGTTCTTAAGGCAATTTGTAACAGCAGGCTTAAATGTGCAGAGGCTTTACCAGCTGCCACACCTCCTATACGTCTTTACCCGTATAACCTGTTGAAAGTTAGCGAGCCATTGCCCAAAATGAAAGAAAAGCAAGCTATGGACTTGGAGTTGATGGACCTTGACTTTGGTAATGGGGACTCTAGCACGAGTGAGGGTTCAAAGCCTGCTGGGGTGAGGGAAAATGTGATAGCTTCGGTTGAAAACAAGTAGTCAATTAGCAAGCTGTTGATGTTGGAAAACAAAAAAGAAACTTTGTTATTTGTTGTAGTGGTTAATTTGTGAAATGTTTCACAGTTCTTGAGGCTCAAGGATTGAAATTGCTACCAGAGTTGTTATGCTGCTTCCAAGTTTGAATTAAGTTATACTAAAGGCAAAACCTTAGCTGCATCGGCACACCAGGATGCAACCGATCAGGTAACGTTAGCTTTGCTTATTGCCTACCATCTAATCGAGCTGGTGACGTTTGATTGGTTGGTACCAATTGCACCTTAGTCCTCTATACTGAAAATTTTTGAGAAAATCTTTGGATAGTTAATGCTTCACTACAGATCACTTTATGTCAATTATTTTCAATTTAAAATTGAAAAATTTGTCTCAAGCTTTGATTTATATAAATGTTAAAAGCTGCATAGTGGAAGTTTGTTGTTAGAAAATGACAAGTTTTTACACTTAGAGCCCCCATTTTAACGAGCAAAAACTAACTGCTGAAACAGTGTTAGAGATGACTTAATTGGAATATATTTCGTTAGTAGACAAAAATTGAAAAAGATTTCATCTAATAATTACAATACCACAAACAATTATATAAGGTAAATGTAAATGAAATATTAGTTTTTTAAAGATTTTACCAACAACAATTGGATGTTACAATAATACTCGGTTATTAAGGATATTAATTTGAATAAAGGTATTATATTTTATATCGAGTTAATAAATTTATAATTTTATTTATTTATTTAAATTTGATTTATTTATTAATTATATTATTTATTTATTAATTGTATTATTTATCGCGCTGCCACCAATCAATTTCAATTGCTTTAAGCATTTAACATCTCCATTGTAACTACCCGGTCTCATTTCCCATAGTGCATTTGAAAAAGGAAAAAGGAAAAAGGAATTTTAACTCTCCCGCTAATTTCAAAAAGCCAAAAATGAAAGATTATCAAACTCCACAAAAGGAGCAATCTAGACCGTCAGACCTCGCGAATCGCAGATCGAAGGACTCCCAATTCAACAAGTCTCAGAAGGTATTCACTATTCAACATCAAAATCACTCGTGTTCAAACTGAATTTCTCACTGTTCATACGTTTTGTTTCTGCCGTAGGTCGCTAAGAAGAGCTTAAACGCTGCTTTTAGGTCTGTTTCTGAAGATTCGTCACCGGAAATAAACAAGGAACCGATTCATTGCTCTCCGATTTCTGAGGTTTTCGATGCTATTTTCGAGGGAGATATTGGTGAAGTACGTTGCAACATTAGCTCAATATTGAATAATTCTATCGTGATTTTCTTTTTCATAGTCAATTTGGGTGCCTATTTGCCTACATGTCCATTTAAAATTCATTTATTTTTTAAATTTCGTTTGATGCACGTTATTGAATAATTTTCATTTGATTTAATTTTCTCCCTTAATTTTAGAAGTTACAATCATCTTTTCTTGTTAAAAAATTATATATGGCAAATCAAATAATCAATTTAACGGTTTTGTGTTTACGAATTCATTTTTTCTGTTTTAGAGTTTTGCGTTGAATCCATCACCTTCAGCTTCATTAGAATCTGAACTCTCCGATCTTTCACTAGATCATCGGTTCACTGAATCAAACGGTTCAAAGATCGGTTCAGTGGAGGCAGACATACTAGCGAAACTTCTTAAAGAAGCTGGATCGCAAGTTTTTAACTCGGTCGATGTGAATACTAAGTCTAAGAAGCTTCTGGATTCCCTTATTAAGTTCGTCGTAGACGAGTTCTACACTATTCCAGTAGAGAGAGATCGCTTCAGTGAACTTGTTTTGATGAAGAGCCGTATTGCGTTTACGTGTTTCCTGATTTGGATCCTTGCAGCGTTGCTAATTTTCTTCTTCAATTCAGGACCCCAACGATCTTATATTGGAGCTCTGCCTACTTGAGCCATTGCTTGTGACGTAAGATTCGCTGTTTTGCTTTTCAGGCGTTATTTTGAAAATATTTTTGATGCGAAATATTAGTATTTATCTGATTTATTTGATTTAGCTTTATTGAATTGATTATAGGGTCTATAAAATACGAATCCTCTTAAGAATTTTGAATACGGCATGCAAAGATTGAATGGTTACATACGCTTGTAACACATATGATTTTCGTTAAAGTTTTGACAGATTGTTCCTTGTATTACTGGTATTGTAAACTCTTATGGATATGGTCATTGACACTTGCGCTAACAACTCTAAGAAAAAGAATTTAATACATCAAATTCCTGTTGCAGAACAATTATCTGGCATGTATGGTATTGAATTGCTTGGATGGTAATTGAAAGGATCATTTCTATGTAGCCACAGTAGTTTCTCAGTTTACATCAGTCCTTGGTCTTGATGGATTGTTGAAACAACTCATTAGAGCCTTATGTGGACTGGATTGGGACTGAGTTGAAATCTAATCTAAGTAGGACTGATAGATGTATTTATGTAACAATCGTGAAAGATGGCCTGTTGACAAAGTCTCTGAATTAAGTGGTGAGGGATTGCTGATATTGTTTGGGTAGTGCTGAATCCACTCAATATAACTTACAAATTGGCCATGATGCCAAAACCTGAATCATATGATTAATAAAAGTAGATTTTTTAATAGGAATATTAGTAAGAATATTTAATTTATAAAAATATTATGTTAAAGAATAGTGTAATCTGCTGCGATCAGGCTTTAGCTTCTTTTGTACCTCCTGTTCAATAGGAAAATTTAGAATATACACATAAAAGATGTGTAACAGAAGGAAAAAGAAGATTCCAGTAAGTTCGGGAAGCAGGTAAATATGACTAGAGGCATTCCACTTTAATGGATGTTTAATGTTAGAGCTACGTACACATCTGAACTTTCCTTTCTAAATGATACATTTAATTATTCGGTACAGATCAAATATTTAGTGTATATCTAAGAAAGAGATCATAGGTCTGTACTTGTACTACACAGGCTTCCAATGTAATATGTGAATGGTTGGGGGCAAGTCAGAATGAATTAGAGTATTTTAATTAGTGAATTATTTTAATTAGTGTATATATTCTAAATGAATTAGTTTTTTTAGAAATGATGTCTACAAAACTAGGGATCAGTGACCCAAAGGCTCACAGAGCCATGAACTTCTATATTTTTTTGCAAAGAACATCTAATTGGTGCTTCAGTAACTCTGAGCTTGTGGTGAACAGTATAAAATAGAAGTAAACTAGTACTAAAGGATTATTATAAAGAAGCATGACTTCTTGGGTCAGCTTTTTGGTAATGGGCAGTAGCAATATTTAAGGACAACCTCAAGGCACTCTTTAGAACGGGGAGGCTTTTTTAAGCTTTTGTTCCGTCTTATCAATTGATTCTATCCCTGTAGTTCATAAACTAGTTTATTATGATAAAAAGACAGTGAATGTAGATTATAATCGGTTTGATTGTATTTAGTTAAAGAGTTAAGAAGAAGAATTGGGAACGAATTTGAGATGAAGACACCCAAGCATAACTTTATAGGTACTTTCTTTGAAAGTGGTGTTGTGAGAAGACAAGTAACAATTAATTTGACTGTTAGATTAATCATTAATCGGTCAATAAAAGAAGCCTGAAATTCACTAGTGAGAAGATGACTTGCAATAACTAATGATGACTTTGCTTGAAGTAAATCTAGAGAGAGGATTTTGGGTTGGCTAGATTGGTGACCTATACCTTAAAAAAAAATAACGATGTGGCGTAATGCTTTGAAGTTTTGTTAGTTTATGAATGAGTGTTTGACTTGAGAGCTAGCTGTACCACAAGGCAAAGATTTGTTGTAATCCATATAAGATTTATCCTATTGTTGAGTTAGATAAAAGCTTTTAATGGGAGACAGAGAAAAAGAGTGATTCTTTAAAGCAATGCTTTAGTATAATTAAAGGAAAGATACAACTACTGGATGCATGCTTGCTATCAATGGGTGTCTTTTTGCCAAAATCTGGTTTGATCAACAAGCAAGGGCAATTTTGGGTCTCCAATGAAAATGGATTGATTCACTGTTATTTCTATAGCATTTGATGCAAGATTCACATTCTAAGGTAACTTTAATTATGTTTGAGATAAGGTGCTGCAGATTTGGAGTAAATGTAATATAAAATTGTTGAAAAAAAGAGTAAATTTTATTATAATAATCTAATATTTCTATAATTTTATTTTTAAAATTTAAGAAAAGTTAGCAGTATTAAACAATACATTTATTTATATAAAATTCGAAATTCACAACTTTGTACCTTATTGATGAAACTGGTAAATGCTGTTAATGAAATCATGTTATTATAGTATGATTTTATTTGATGAATATAGATAAAAATGGAATTTCTTGCAGTACATAAAATATTTTCATATTTTAGTATTGTTTAGTATTTTCTTTGAACTGTCAGAACCTGAGAATTATTGGCACTGGATTAAGATTGCATACAGACATTTTAGGTCACCAAATTTTCGGATATCTCTCTTTCACTTTGGAACTTTTGACTTTATCAATCCTAATACATTCTAAGAGCAATTTGCTTCCAGGTACGTGAACATATTGATATTACATACACATTAATGCATGATCATCTGAAGCATTCTCTACCTTGTGTACTTCAGACATGTCTATAATTAGGGTTGTGCTCAATACAAGACATATTTATAATGACTTTGCTGATAGAATTTTCAGGTGGGGTTGTAGTTGTTTAACTGAAACACTATATCAGTATATTGTTTTGCCTGTGAGTTGATATCTGTAAAGTGTAGAATAGATGCAAACTGCCTGTTTTTTACACTATTTGGATGGTCCTTCTCACTGTCAGTGACTCAATTACTAATTTTTTGTTTTAAATTTCTTTTCATTTATGAAGTTTAAATGTAAATGAATACACACCAG
This sequence comes from Trichilia minutiflora, assembly GCA_035590515.1. Lineage (NCBI taxonomy): Eukaryota > Viridiplantae > Streptophyta > Magnoliopsida > Sapindales > Meliaceae > Trichilia > Trichilia minutiflora. Next base: position 15,914,809 of record JAVXUL010000008.1, on the reverse strand, counting down.
CTTACAATTTGACATATTATGGCAGGTTATATGATAGAAGTCAAGTCTCACTGAAGTGACCAAGATGAGTAAGCTGTGGATTGAAGCCTGATGTAGATGTTGATGGACTTGATTGCGACTCCTCTTATTTCCTTTTCATTCCTCAAATTTACCTGGATTATATACAAGATTAGTTTGATTCCTAGTTTAAATCATAATGCTTTGCATCATCGATCTTGGAATATTACCCTATTGGTTTCAACCTGAAACGAAATCTTTGATTAGATTTGGTCAATAAATTCAATGGATCTGCATTCTCTTCACTCCTGTTAACCACCCATTGAGCCAAATTCAACTTATCTTGAATCACCATGCTTCCGGTTCCAGTCATATGCAATGACTACATTACTTTCTGGTGCTGTGTATTGATTTCACCCATTTTGGTGCTCGTTGTTTAATTGTGTCTCATAATAGGGAGGCAAACTCTCTGGCACATCCTGATGCCAAGTAGCGTAGATTTTCAGAAAATTAATTTAAGGTTTCCCTGTGGAATACCTACAAAGTGCATTGACACACACATGGTAACATGATTTTTGGTTAGAATGAGGATTAGGTTCATCATTAGTAGGATTCTACATTATAAATTAACCCAATTCAATAATCATAAAGGAGTATGTAATTGTTTTTAGTATCTAAAGTTAGGTCACCAATCCCTATAACCTATTATTTCATGTTTAGAAATTAGAATCAAATAACAATTCCTTATAAGTTATGCTTTCGATGTATTTGTCTTAAATCAAATACGTATACTAAATTTAGTATATATCTTTTTCTTCTTATAATAAGATGTAAATAATTTAGAGTTTAAGAGTTAAACTACTAATTATTTATAAAGATTACGTTATACAATTATAAAATATCTTAAACTTTTTTTTTTACTTTTTAGAATATTAAATTATGGAGTTACAATCGTTTGTATGTATATATTTATTCAATTTTATGTATAATATATATTAATTTTTAAATTTCAAAGTTTGTGAATACAAACTTTTACATATATATGCCAATTTTTTAATTTTTATAAATGCACATATTAACTTTTAAATCTTTTAAATTTGTTAAATAATTATTTATCAATCAATCAATTATTAATTAATTAATTAATTAATAGTCTCTCTAAAATAATAGTTTTTATTAGTTCCAACAATATTATTTTATAGAGATTTTACTATAGAATAATTGTTAATTCAATAATGTTATAATATAAATTTTCTATAAAGATTATTGCTTATAAACTAACGGGATCTGGTAAGATTGGATGTCTCATAATTATCATTATTTATTATTTATTAATTATAGTTATATTAATTTTGTGTTTGTATTAACCAACATGAGCATATAAAGTCAATTTAAACGAAAAAAATTCGTATCCTGACAATTATCATTTCGAAGAGAGAATGGCAAATATCTTTTATAATTTTTTAAAATAATATTATTTTTAAGAAGTTAAGTTTGTGATAAAATTCTTTTTATAATTTATTGAAATGTCATTTATTTTTTTATCATAATACTTACTATAAATAACTTTATAATTTAAGAAAGTGACAAAAATTTTCTTAATTAAAAATAAAAAAAAAAATATTTTTATCACCTAAATTTTTAATTTTTATCATATAAATTCTTAATTTTTATTATATAAACTCTTAAATTAAAGTAATTGAATTTTTTAAAAAATATTTTAATTTATAATATTTTATATGAAAAAATTTATAAATTAATTTTTTAAAAATTAAATTTAAAATATTTTTATTTGATATTTATAAAAACTTATGATTTTTATTTTATAATTTGAATTTATAAAATTTATTTTATCTTTTTTTAAAATTAAATAAATATAAATTAAATATTTTATTTAAAGTATTGATGATTATAATGTTTTATACTATAAAAAATTTAATCTATAAATTTATATTTATAAATACTTTTAAAAATTATTTTATATATAAATATAAAATTATAAATTAATTATTTTATTTTATAATATTATATACTAAAAATACTTATAAATTAATTTTTAAAAATTAAATTTGTTTGGGGGAAAATGCAGGATGTTCCCTCAATAAGATATGTGGTAGATGGTCAGGTATAATCTTAGGCAATCTTCACCTCATGTACACTCCATCCTAAGTACTCCCTGGCTTAGGGATTTCATCATCCCAGCTGAACTTTACCCTAGACAACTTGTGTTCCAAGATGATCACCGTCTCAGGTATCCTTCACCTCGGGATTTCCACCGTCTCAGCTGACAAGAAGACAAGGACTCCTTCTCAGTTTTTTCGTAGTCATCAACAGCACGTTTCAAGCATCCAACAG
>JAVXUL010000008.1:15897191-15912357 GCA_035590515.1 Trichilia minutiflora | reverse complement strand
CTCTGAAATTTGAAAGTACTAAATAGACGTGTAATAATCATTGTATTTGATTTTGGGGATGGATTCCCAATGATTTATTTCTGATGAATGTTTTATCTAATGTGCGCACAGTTTTATTAGAAGTATTTGTAACTTGATTTTATCTATTGTAAGTTTGGGTGTAAGGATGTTTTGTTTCGAAGTGTGGTATGAGAATTTTTGTGAAAACAGGTTTTATGAAAGCCTTACAGATCTACAGGTTGTATCCTGTGTTATTGGGTACACCCTGGAGGTCTGTGGCGTTGTCATAAGTGGGATCCACGGGTCGGGTCGTGACATTTACTGTCAAAGGGTCATCATTTTCTAACTCCTCTGCTGCCATGAATGCATATGCCAACATGTCAGCAAATCCCAATCTCTGAAGAGGTTTTATGACTCTCTTTTCCCTGTCTCTTGTGAGTCTATAGTTCATTTCAGACCTCTTCTCATCATACTTTTATTGTCTGGGATTTTTTGGTTGTGTGTCATGCTCGGGATTCTGATCTTCATCTGGTTTGAACTCTACCTTCAGCTATGTTTTATCATTTTCGAGCTTTTCAGGACTTCCAGCACCTTCTGTGCTATATGAACCTCTCTTAAGTCCTTCTTTCAAGAGCTTAACATCTCTACTAATGATACACTTCCCACTCCTACCATCATGACACCATATTTTCTAACCTTTCACCCCTTCTAGATAACCTATGAAAATGCCTTTTATTGCCTTTGACTCAAGCTTCCCTTGCCTCATATATGAATAAGTTGTGCTTCCAAACACCTTTAGATTACTCAGTGAAGGGATTGATCCTGTCCATACCTCTTCTGATGACTTCATTCCATATTTGCTGAGGGGCTTCTGTTCTTGAGGTAAGCAGCAGTAACAATAGCTTCAGCCCAGAAGTTCTTTGACAATCCAGCACATAAGAGTATGCTTCTCACCTTCTCCAGTAAGGTTCTGTTCATCCTTTCAGCTATTCCATTCTACTGGGGGGTGTAAGTGACTGTTCTGTGCCTCTTTATGCCATTGTCACTGCAATATTTGTCAAATGCCTTGCTGCAGAACTCCAGGCCATTGTCAGTCCTTAGAGTCTTCACTTTCTGCTCTTTCTGGTTTTCTACAAGCCTCTTCCACTCCTTGAACTTTTCCAAAACCTGATTTTTGGATTTAAAAACATAAACCCACACCTTTCTTGAGTGTTCATCAATCAAGGATAAGAAATATTTGGCTCCACCTAAGGATACAGTTTGGGCAGGACCCCAGACATCTGCATTCAAATATTCTAGAACTGAACTTGTCACATGCTTTCCCTGGTCAAATTTTGCTCTATGGTGTTTTCCTAGCACATAGCACTCACAAAATTTCAATATACTTCCTACCCCAACCCTAAAGAACCATTTTTCCTTAGTTCTAACAGCCCCTTCTCACCCAAATATCCTAGTCTTTGATGCCATTGCATCAAGCTATCATCTGCATTTCCAGAAGCTGCATTCACATGTCTAGTTATCACCTCTCCATGCATTATATATAGACCAGCTCTCCTTTCTGCCTTCATGACAACTAGTGCCACTTTACTCACTTTCAAGAAACCATTTTGTGCCTTAAATATGCATCCCATTGATTTTAATACCCCCAATGAGATTAAATTTCTCTTAAAGTTAGGAATGAATCTTAGTTCCTATAAATCTATAAGTGTGCCATCCTTAAGCTTCATCCTCACTATCCCAATACCCTTGATCTCAAAAGTTACATTATTACCTAACATAACTTTTTCAAAATCCCCAAGATTTAACATTGAGAAAGAGGACTTACTCGGACATATGTGAAAGCTGCAACCTGAGTCCAAGATCCACTCCTCCTTGTTATATTTTCCTTCTAGTGCAACCATCAGAAGGCTTCCTGGAAGTTGGCTTCTGTCACCATTGTTGTTTCCTGCCTTTTTACTTGATTCTTTCCAGCCTTTTGCTACCTTCATTCTGGACAATTCTTCTTGAAATGTCCTTTCTTTTTATAATAGAAACATCTAAGGTTCTTGCCCCTAGACTTGGATCTGAATTCTTTCTTTCCTCTTGTTTCTCTTTTTTCAGATCTTCCTCCAACATTCGGTCCTTCCCCTGCACTTCCATCCTTCCCTTGGCTCCTTTTATTCAGCTCCTTGGCACTGAGAGCATTTTTCACATCACTCATGGTAAGTGTTGATCTTCCATAGAGCAAAGTGTCAATGAAGTACTTATAGAACTCCAGAAGTGAGGTCAAGACTATCAAGGCCTGATCCTCATCATCCACCTTCACATCTACTGTCTCCAGGTCCATGAAGAGCTTGTTAAATCTGTCCATATGCTCTTCCACCAAGCTCCCTTCTTCCAAATGCAGTGCATACATTTGCTTCTTGAGGTACAATCTTTTTGCAGTAGACTTCTGTTAGTATCTTTCATCAAGTTTCTGCCATATCTCTTTAACCGTGGTCTCCTTGATGACCTCTCTCAATACTTTATCAGAAAGGGATAGAATGAGAGCACTTCTGGCCTTTCTTTGAATTTCTTTAAGCTGCTATTCTATGTCCTCTTTTCCTTCAACCTCCAAGTCTTCCTGTTCGAGTGCAGCATCCAGGCCTTCATGCTCTAGAAATGCCTTCATTTTCAATTTTCAGACGGAGAAATCATTCTCCCTTATGAACTTGTCAATCGAAAACTTTGTGGTCACCATTTCTGATTCCTCAATGCTCCTTCCTTGCTAAAGAGCACTGATGCCACTTGTCAACCTTTCCACAGCAACCTTTCCACAAGAAAGAAAACAATTCTTCTCTTGGATATATAACCTGAGCTTCCAGCTCTTCTATTACTTACCAACAACTCAACAACTCAGAAAATGAAGTAAAAGAAACAGATGAAAGCTACTACAAACAAAGAAGAAGAAAAGAAAAATATCAAGAGAATGAAAACGAATTCAAGAGTAAAAAATGCTTCTCTGTATTCTACTCATATTCTGTTTACATCCAAAAGAATATATCTAGCTTACATGAGTGCCAACTCATTTCAATCAGCTCCTGCACCAAGAACCAAGAACTGAGCTCTTGATTCTTGCTAACTAATCTTTAAACAAATCTTTACAAAAGACAAGCTTACCTTTGGAACAATTTCTGCTGGTTTACAAATTTTCCTACACTCATTTTGTTATTATTGGATCAACCTTTATCATCAACAGAGAAAAAACGTAGGGAAAAAGAAAATAATTTTCCGAAAGGGTGCTTATGGTGTAGCAGGAACCAATCAAACTAAGAAAATTGCTTCTACATCGAAGCTGTACACAATAGCTGATTCCAAGTATCAGAGAAAAAAGGCAGGAAAAAAGAAAATACTTTTCCGAAAGGGTGCTTATGGTGTAGCAGGAACCAATTAAACTAAAAAAATTGCTTCTACATCGAAGCTGTATACAATAGCTGGTTCCAAGTATCAGGAACACCGGCAAGACACCAATGGCTGCAGTCATCTAATGCTTTGCCTTTGCCTGCATAAACAGAAGGGTGACCATCTTTTCGTAGCTGGGTCAGCAGCGTAATGTCAAGCAAATAAGCTGGTTTGGCCATTGAATTTATTACACTCTTTACAACTTCTTCTCCTGGATGAGGGATCCCGGATATGTTGATCCTTTCAACGGTTTGGTTTGTCCATCACAAGATTTTGCAGTCGAATTACCCCATTCCGTGCCGCTGAAGTAGAAGAAAGTAAAGGAATGGAAAATAGAATATTCACTGTGTTCTTAAAACAAAATTTCTGTTGACAGATTGATTCTTACTTGTAATGAACTGCTGCAACACCTTGGAAAAAAACTTTGGTCTTTGAAAAATCAATATTAGAATCTACCCATTTACCCCAAGTTGTTAATGCAATCTTCAAAGCTTCCATACGACCCATCTCTTCCACAATCTCGCTTCCCACTTGAAAGTAATCCCATCTGCCATTGAAAATAGCATAGCTCACTGTTTACCATTCTGGTATCTGTACTCTTGTTCATTAACATTACAAACATTACGTTTAAAGTTACAAGTCAGGTGTGTATATATAAGTGCGTTCAATTTTTTGTCGTACGTTTTGGAAGTTCCATTGTGCATCCACCAGTGATAAGTGTTGAAGATCAACATATCCATTCCTAGCCATTGAGAGCCAGAACTGATTGAATCAAGCTTTAGAATTTTGCCAATTTTATCATAAACAAGATCCACCAGGAATCCATTTTTCAACCACATCACTGAAGTCGCATATTCCTGCAAATATTAAAAAAAAACAATAAGCAAATAAGTAAATGGGACAAAATTATATTCCTACTTCATAAATGGTGAAATTCAGGGACCTAAATGATAAGAATGCAAATTAGAATATTGAGCAAAACCTGAAGAATAAATGTTGAGAGAAGTCCTTCTGTAGTAATGGTGTAAGTAGAATTTGGACATTTGGTACAGCAGAATGAAGCATGCATGGTAATGATAACCGCATATTGTTACTTAGAGAGTCCCCCACAAGCATTATTTTTTTTCCTCTGTATCTCTCCAAGAAATCTTGACCATCGAACCTATTTGATCATACAAGAAAAACATATTCATAAATTATATATCAACAACCGAATATTGATACGAAAACAGCTTAAAAGATAATAATGATAAATACAGAAAAAGTCGATATCTCTTCATATAAATACCTTGGAAGTTCGCAAGCATTAGGCTTCCATTTATATTTTAGATATTGTTTATCAGGTCTCCCATTTCTCTGACAATCGAATCCTCCTTCCAGGAATGGACAATTCCCAGAGCTATAAAGTGGGTAAGAGTTATCATAAACCCAACTTCCTTCAAAATAATTACATCCATTGTTAATTTTCTTCTGTTGTTGCTTTTGTGTTTGTATAACATTGTCACTGGATAAACTGTAAAAACTATTTGCATGAACTTTGGTAACAAGGGTTTCAGAAGAAAAGACAAAGAGTAAGAGAAGGTGGTAGAAGAAAGGAGGAGAAGAATTCACCATCTGGGTCTGTTTGTTTTGTGTATGAAATTGAAACGCGTTAAATTGTTTATATTTATATATAGTAGATAAATTCAATATTTGATATGTTTTTCTATATGGTTTGTTTTTGGATATTTGTATTTTTGTTACGAATTTATTGTAGTATCTAGAAGAGATTTGGACGTGGGAACCATGGGAGAAGGGATTAAAGATTCTTAGACCCCTGACTCTTCACTAATACTGTATATATGTTCTTCAAAGATAACATCTGAATTCATTTTGTTAGAATCATCGTTCACGAGCTTCAATTAAATTATAAATTTTAAATATTTTTAATTAAATAGATAACTTTTAGGTTATAAAGTTTAAAAACAAAATCGGGACGAATTATTTTGTGTCCAATACTATCATTTATGCGAAACATCAAATTAATTAGATGGTTCTTTGTCACATATCATGTTATTAACAAAGGCAAGTTTGAAATAGATTATTAGTTTTGAATTTTCTAATTAAACGGATTTGTTTTGAGTTGTAAACCTGCTTTATTAGGTTTTATTATTTGAATTTAATTAATAAAATTTTGTTGTGTATTTGTGTAGTATCAAGATTTATAATATAAATATTTTAGGGAGTTTGATAGGATAGTTTGTAATAATATGAGTAAACCATCTTCTCGAGCAATTACCTATTGAAAAGTTTAGAGAAGTTAATTGAGTGAAGTTGAGAATTGGATATGTAAAACTTAAAATAGAAATTTACAATATAAAAGAAAAGAAGGAAAAAGGAATCTAATAATTAGGGAAAGTAATACAAATTGTCCAAGTTTCTTAAGCAAAATCACATAAGAAATTATATTAGCAAAAAATAAAAGAGCACTTTTCGTAAAGAAGTGAATCGAAAATAAAATTTAAATAATTCGAGGAATAAAATTGAAGACATTCGAGATCCTTACAGTATAAGGAAAGGCACAATATGAACAATTAATTACTTCATCTTTTTTTGTTCATACTGCAGAATCAACCATTATATAAGTTGAGTTTATACTTTAATTTGTAAATATAACATTTTTATATTCTTTTTACCAATAATTTTTCATAAAGGATTGTCCTAATTAATTTATAATTTGTTCTTAACATACATTATATGTTGTGAACAAATTTGAAACAATCAAGCAACCCTCGGAGAAAAGAATTTTATATTCCATTTCATCGATCACAACGAATTCTAATTATTTTCTTGGCATACATTTCAATTCCCATTAACAAGAATTGCATACAAAATTTCATTCCAAGTATCCGGAACCCCAGTAAGACACCAATGGCTACAATCATTTCCCTTTTGTCCTTCGAATCCATATATAGATGGATGGCCATCTTTTCTAAGCTGGGATAAGGTGGTTACATCCAAAAGAGTTACTTGGGTTGACATGGAGCTCAAAACTTGGTTCACAATCTCGACGGCCGGAAGAGAACCTCCGGGATAGGTTGAACCATTTATCGGTTGAGTTTGTCCCTTGCAGCTTGATGATTTTGATTCACTCCATTCTTCCCCACTAAGTTAAAAAAAATTAAAAAAAAAAACGTGAATGTTTTGAGATGGGAGAAAAGATGAAGGATAAATAGGAGATATATATAGATATAATTGTTTTGCTATTATTTTGGAACAACATAAAATTATATAGGAGTTTTTCAATTCGGATAACTCTTATTTCAAAATTCTTTTTTCACTCTGCCTTGTTTTTTTTGTTCATTATGGCTCTCTTGCAAGAAGAAGATGGCTAATATGTATCTCCGTTTCTCTCATATTATAGGGAAGACGGCTAATATAAAGTTGTATAGGAGTTTTCAACTCTTACTTGTAATGTGTAGGAGAAATTCCCTGAAAGAAAACTTTTGTGATAGTAGGATTAACAGAAGAATCAACCCATTTAGACCAAGTCGTAAGTCCAATCTTAAAAGCAACCAAACGATCCATATCTTTTTGTATATTATCTCCATATTGAACGTAGTCCCAGCTGAAATTCAAAAAATAAAAGGGAAATAATTTCTTCTTTTCATTAATTTTGTAAGCTTCATTAATGGATAAAATTGGTTTAATTAATTGATATAGATAAATAGATAGTGTCTTTCTTACGGTTGTTTGCTTCCTTTATGAAGCCACCAATGCCAAGTATTGAAAATCAGCATATCATAACCTTTCCATGAATCGCCATTTTTAATGGAATCAAGCTTTAGAACTCTGCCGATCTTTTCTTTTACGATATCAACTAAAAAAGCATTACGATCTAACTTCACAGAAATGTTATATTCCTGCAAATTCCCATGTGAATTTATAGACTCATAACAATGTTCAGCCTCTGTGTGTATATACATATATACACACACAAGAACACAACTTTATTAAATTATTGTACAGATAACGTAATATCTAATGAAAATATCCTACACTTAATTTTCTTCAAAAACAAGACAAAAAGATGGTCTTACTGGTTTAAAAACCTACCGGTATAGTAAAAGTTGAGAGATCATTTTCTCTCTGGAGTTTGAAGTTTGCTTGGGGCACTGAAGCATGCAACATGCAAGTAAGTGATTGCCATTGATTTAGGCTCAGAGAATCACCTACAAAAAGTATTTGTTTGCCTCGGAACCTCCTCAGGAAATCCTGGCCATTGAATCTGTAACACCATTTACCAGTTCTTAGTTTTTCACATGCACACATATTCTCTCATTGTAATTTTTAAAAAAAATGAGTGTAATGTATGACATTTCAATTATGTCAGTTATGAAAGATACAGAAATTGGACTATTAATTGGTACCTGGGCAATTCACAAGCAGCAGGCTTCCATTTATACTTGAGATATTGTTTATCAGGTCGACCATTTTCGAGGCAATCAAATTCTTTCTCGATAAATGGACAGACTGATGTGTTATAAAGAGGGTAAGAATTATCATAAACCCAACTCCCTTTGGACAAATCACAGCCACCCAAGTTTGAATCAGCTGCTACATCATGATGATGATAATTCAATGTATTAGCATTTGATTGATGAAGACATGAGATGAAAACTACGCCAGCTGCAGCGAAAGCAATATTGTAGAGAAAGATATGAAACCCGTGTCCCATTTTCTCTCTCTCTCTCTTTTGTTTTCTTTTTGGGGGATGTGTGTGTGTGAGAGAGAGAGAGATAGAAATAGAGAGAAAGGGAAAAGGATCAGGAAAATTGTTGATATGGGTTGTATGCAATTTGTGGTGAGAATAACAGCAAGTGTAGGGAATTGTAAAAATGATAGTTGTTAGGACAAAGGGATTCATTTGGGTTTGCTTTAAGACAAAGACAGTGATTCTTTTTTTTTTTTTAGCAGAAATTTCTTTCTTTCTTTTGTTACAATATTTCTGGTGACTTTAAAGTCTGATTTATCGTTTCCCTACTCAACGATTGGCTAAATGATTGGTTTTTATCCTTCAAAGGAAAGCTTCCTTTCTAGTCATTTTCTATTTTTCTAACAAAAAGTAGAAAGGTTACTAACAATTTAAAGCTAAATTACTAATAATTAATTATGTCGTTCGGAATTATAGTTAAACTTTAAGAAACAAAATTCAACAGTCACCTAATTATTTAAAAATGTCATCTCAAATATTGGTAATAGACAGTTGTTTTTTTTCATTTTGTTCTATGACAACCAATTCCTCTTTATTTAATAAAATATTTTTCAAAAATTAATTTTAAAATAGATTATGAAACCAACCAAATAAAAAAAAAATGGAAATGATACTACAGCACAAAGGAATCTGGCACCTACTGTCGGTAAAGAAATTTGATTGGATAAGAGAAGATGATTGATAATATTTCACGTGCAAATATTTTGGATTATTATTATTATATATCATCGTCATCCTCAAATGTATGGAATCTCAATTAGGGATAGGTATTTTTAAAAAGATTTAATTCAAATAAGATAAATTCTTAAAAATTAACAATTTGAATTAGTTTAAAAAATTTATAGTTCAATTTACGGATTGATATTTTTTAAGTCGTTATTTGTGATTTAAATTATAGATTAAATCAATTTCAAATCGTAAAACCACAAACTAAATCACTTATTATTATCTTATAAAAATTTTATTATTATTTTATTTATCATCATAAATTATATATGATTTGTCTTTATATATTTTATATAATAATAATTAATAGAGAAAAATTATTCATAAATAATTTTTAACAAAATTATTCATAAAATTTATTCTTAAATGTTAACGAGAGATTATAAAACTAATAATAATTAATAATTATATATATAATTTTAAAATATAATTCGAATCACAAATCCAAACCGCTTCAAATCGTACTTTGCGACTTGGTTTGGATTGATTTGTCATATGTTAATGGATTGAATTAGATTGAATTTTTTTTTTAATCATAATATACAGTTTTATTTAAAATTTTATTTTAAATCGAACCAAATCACAAATGTCCATCCCTTTTTTGAACTGTTTTTTACCGTACAACTCGAGTTGTCAAAGAGAAAAAGGGTACAAATATATTATTTAATTACATGGCAATGAATGAACATAATTGGAGCACAACCAAGTTTCTTTTCATTTTTCAATAATTAATGAGAGATTTCATGGTAAGATTTTGTGTATTAATTGTAAAAGGCTACATTAGGAAAAATATCTGTTCTCCTTTTAAAAAAAGGAAAAATATTTGTATTGGATTTTGATATGTTTTGGCAAGTGAATTAGTAATAATGTAATGATGAATCCAATTCTTGTTATCTACAATAATAGACCTATACATATTATTTTATACAAATTAATGTTAAAAAATTGAGTATTATTTCATAAGACTAAAATCACCTTTATATATATATATATAACCCCTGGTTTCGATAGAGAGAGTAGGAATAGATTTTTTTAAAAATTATAAAATTAAGAATAATATTTTCAATTTTTTTTAAAAATTAAGTAGTATGATAAGTTAATTAGTAAAAAAAATTTAATATGACTAATAAAAATAAATGATATAAATCATGAAATAAATAGTATTATTATATTATATTAACTTGTACATAATTATATAAAAAATATTTGTACCTCGAACATAATTTGAAAATTATATTATTGTCACTCACATAAATTATTTTTTTATTTTTGTAAATTTTTCATCCGTATAAAATAAAAAAATATGATAATTATACAAAATATTGCGTCAATTTATATAAGTAGTTTGTAAAGAAAATTGCATTTAGTTATTACGTATATGTGGTAAATATTAATTTCTACTTTTCCATAACTTCTTTGTTACTATGTAAAAAGAAATAAAAGCGAATTTCATTGAGATCCTTAAAATTTATCAAAATTTTAAATAAATAAAATAAGGTGAAATAATTACTTTTTCATTAACATTGAATTAACTAATAATGGCTATATATTTTGGCAAATATTAAGGAGTTCTTCCAATTCTCTCTCGAAAAAAAAAACGAAAAAGGAAAGACTTAATATGTCATGTTCTTGTTCTAATTTGAAATATTAAGTAAGCCCAACAGTCACTATTAATCAAGCACAAAACCCAACACTCACGAGAGTTAACTGATAAATTTCTTTTAATAAAAATATAAATCAATCCCAATAACAAATTTATTACTTTTAAAATTACCCTATAGTTTTCGGTAATGTTATTAACTAATATACTATATAGTAAATAAATCAACGAATGTTCAATTCGATTAAAGAATGAAATTGTAAAGAATTTCGTTCCAAGTATCTGGAACACCGGCAAGACACCAATGGCTGCAATCCATTGCTGTTCTTCCTCCAAGCCCATAAATTGAAGGATGTCCATCTTTACGCAACAATGAAAGAGTTGTTATATCCAGCAATTTTACTGGTTTTTTCATCTTACTTAAAGCTTTTTTCAGCACCGCCAAAGCCGGGGGCAGACCTCCAGGGTACGTCGAGCCGAACACCGGTTGTTTCTGCCGCACACAGCTCTTTGCATCAGGTTCATGCCACTCCGAGCCACTAATAAAAGAAATTTCGTAACATCGTAATTAATTAAAATTACAATATCTCAATTTTAAACATAGTCTTCCCTTGGAATTGTGCCTGAAGTCAAGCTAAGTTTTATTATGTAATGATGAAGTATACACATCATAAATGTACAGGGCCAAAATAAAAAAAATATATTTTTAAAGAACAAAAACTATTAAAAAAATACACTAAATTTTTAAAAACTTTCCAGGCCGTTTTGGAAATTGTTTTAAGTTCAAATAAAAAGTTAAAAAAATTTATTTAATAACACTAACTTCTAATAAATCTCATGCATTTTTATGTTACATAATATTTGATATTTATAAAATTCTATTTCATAGATGATGCAACTGAAAAAAACTCCAACACTATAAGATACATAGTTGTAACTTCAATTTTATCATGTAATTATGAGAAACTTACTTGTAATGAGATGGAGAAATTCCTTGGAAAAAGACCATAGATTTTGTAGGATCAATGTTTGCATCGACCCATCGTCCCCAAGTTGTTAGGGCTCTCTCGAAAGCAAGCATACGATTCATGTCTTTAAGAGTTTTGTTTCCTATTTGGATAAAATCCCATCTGAAATATAGTTTAAAAAAAATTATATTTCTTAAATTATTTGTATTATCTATATATATACGTATGTATAGTTTTGGAACATACGGTTGAGTAGGTCCTCTTCGATTCCACCAATGCCAAGTATTGAAAATAAGCATGTCAATTCCTTTCCAAAGCTTGCCACCTTCGATGGAGTCAAGTTTCAAAACCCTACCAATTCTTTCCCTTACTGTATCTACTAAGTACACATTCCGATCAAGCATCACTTTCACTCCATAATCCTGCAATTTGTAATAAATTAAGAAAAAAAAATAATATTGCTTCCGGTTGTTGTAATGTGTTAAATTGGAAGTACTTTTTATTAAAGAGCTTTTGATAATAAAGAGAAAGATTTTATTTTCTAATTCAATGAACAACAGAAAGGGTGTTCAATCATTTATATTAAATAGCTTGAACTTCTAGCTGGGGTTCAGTTAATATTAGGCATCTAAAGAGAAGTAACTCTTCTATAATTATATTTTTAAAAAAAAGTTTAATAATTTAAAAATTGCAAAAAAAACAAAATAACACTAATATTATTCCAATGAAAATTTGTTTGTCTTGATGGGGTACTTACGGTGAATGTAAAACTGGATACATCTCCTACTCTTGTTACGCTGTATTTAGCATTGGGTACTGAAGAATGAAGCATGCAGGTCAACGACTGCCATTGATTTCTGCTTAGAGAATCTCCAACAAACATTATGCTTTTAGCCCGGAATTTTTCCAAGAATTTCAAACTATCAAATCTGAATGAATAAACAAAAATATAATAACATATACAATCCCATGTAAAATAGTAAAGAATAAATATTAAGATTTTGTTTAGATTGCAATACTTTTCTGTTTTATTTTAAAAATAAAATTAAAAAATATTAGAAAACACTAATTTTTAGCCAAATTTACATATTTTCACTTAATAATTAATATTAAAAACTTTTATTTTATAATAATTATAGTTTAAAAGTTTTTACATTACAATTCTAAATTGAAATTGAACATTAACATTATGGTATTTTTGTTATATTTTAAAAATAAAATTAAAATATTTGATCATACTAATTTTATATAAAATTTATATTTTTATATTAATATTTGATTTTTCATATTTTTTATCGCACAATAACTATAATTTAAAAATTATTGTAACTCAATATTAAACTAAATTTAAAATTAAAAAATAAGTCTCACTAAAATATAATATTATTAAATTTTTAAAATTTTATTTAAAATAATAATAAAAATACCATAATTTTAATTAGAGTAAAATTTTTTCATTCTAGCACGTACGAGGCTACTAGCTGTCAAGCTACTCATGTTTGACAACGACGGGACCTAATCGGAATAAAGGAAAAGGTATGGGGAAGTGGAAGTCATTGGAAACATCAAGGAAAAAAGAACTACTGCTGCTCCTGCAGTCTGCAAAGGTCCGTGAGCTTGACCACAGTGAACTACTGTTTCATTTTCAGAAGCGCTGGCTAAAATAAAAGTTAAAAGTTTCAGTAGTTCATCACGCTTTTTACTAGCGCGTGCTTATACGTAACCAATGGTAGGTCTACGAAGCGTATTTCTGAAGTCAAACATTCCCGCGTTTGACAATCATGAGAGGAAAACATTAGTTCTAATTGGTCACGGGCCTGATGGATGGAAGGATGGATAATATAATAGAATAATTTAAAGTCAAATCTGAGTTCACATGATGTCGGTCGAGCGCACGAGATGCAGACGTTCGATCGGACAAAATTTTATTACCTTTATTATATTATTTAATACATTTTATTAAAAAGTTTTTTTTTTGAAATGGTTTTATAACAAAATCTAACAAATTTATTTATTCAATTTTTAACGGATAAAAAATACAAAAAAAAAAAAATTTAAAACTTAACAAAAAAAATTCAAGTGTAATAATAGAATAAAAAAATTAAGAATTGCAACAAATAATTAAAAAAATATAAAAAGTAAAAAAAAATATAAAATAATTCATACTTACCGCGCTATGACACTAAATTAGAAGAGATTTTTGAATTTCTCCTTTACAATCTAATATCAATTCATGAAATTATATAATTTATGTAAATCAAATTAAAAAAAGAAAAGAAATAATTGAACATAAAGACAATAAACACAAAAAAATAACATCAAAGTACACAACTTAATAGGATTTATAATATTGAATACAAATATTGAATTTATTATAATATCTAAAAAGAAAATACAAATCCTAAATTAGCCTTAATAATTCGGAATTTTATTATACTATCTTTTAACCTATTAATTATATGAGAGGCTATTATATATTTTATGGTGATTAGAAGAAGAACACAACACAAAAACCAACACAATCTTCTCTGAAAAGAAGAATATATATTTTCTTTTGAAAAAAATATTATTTAATAGTGATAATTATTGTGCATTACCAAGTCACATTTACAGATACAATAAAGCATCTAATCATAACAATCAAAGAAAAAGAAAATTAAAAAAATAATAATAATAATAATAAAGAATCTTACCTTGTTAAATTGCAGTCACGGGGATGCCATCGATATTTTGTGTAATCCAGATCCGGTCTACCATTCTTCTTGCAAGTGAACTCTCGTTCAATGAAAGGACACATGGCAGAATCATAGAGGGGATAAGATTGATCAAGAACCCAACTACCGGTGAACATATCACACCCTTTTGCATTTGCCTGAACAATGCTGAGAGCAAGAAGGAGAAGTGCTAAAATATTCAGCAGAGAAGCAGAAGTAGAAAAACTGCTTCCAACCCAGAAAGCCATTTGCCTGATGACCGTCAATAGAGAGAAAGATATGAAAATGCAGATATAAATAAATCTCTGCTTCTCTCTCTTCTTTTCTTTCTATCTTAATCTTGATTTTCTGGTTTGTTACATTTATAAAAAGCGCTTTTGCTTCTTCTATTGGTATGTATCGAGACAGAAAATGTGACTACAGTTTGGTGGTCATGTGTTTTATATAAATTCTGAGTTGTAATGTTTAAAAATGCAGTGATTTCCATTGTTGGATTGCAGAAAAAGGAAAGATTGCGTGCGTGCAGATGCATGTTGTAAACCATGCAGGTCAGCATAAGATTTTGCCAATTGAAATCTGTGGGCACCATTACACTTTTCATTGGTGATTAGAGTACTTGTTTGCGGGGCCTTTTGTCAGTATTATTTATATATTATGGAAGGAGATCTCACGACTTAATTTTCAGAAAAAGAATCTGTTGATTAAATGGTAATTTATTGATAGCTCTAATGAAGTAACCAATGATAGAAATTAATTATTTTTATATTATTTTAATAGATTTTATATCGATTAATAAGTTATTCGTAAAAGAAAAATATTCATAAAAAAGGGGAATAAAATAAAAAATGAAATGTTTAATTATTTATTTTTAACATTAAAAAAATATATATTTAAAAAAATAAAAAAATTGTAAAAATAATGTAAAAAAGATTTTTTTTTTTTTTTTTCAGATTTCCACCAGAGTGATTATTATTAAACTTTTGAG
>JAVXUL010000008.1:15852726-15889124 GCA_035590515.1 Trichilia minutiflora | reverse complement strand
CGATTTCTTCATGAAAGTTGTAGATCTATGAGTCTTCTTTCCAACGCAACTTGAATCATATTTTTCTGGGCGGTATTCTTCAAGTTATGGATTTTATACGAAAACTGCGCAAAACGGAACCAAAACGCACATTTTCTCAATTTTCGGGAGTTCGGCCCTACAGCACAAAAACAAGTAAAAATTCATAAAAATATCATAAAAATTCTCATAACTAAACAAAATCTTAGCCTAAGGATGAATGATAAAATCACTCATCAGTTACATCATTCAAAAGAGACTGATAAGGTGATCTGTCTGTTACAGTAGTTTTAGGACAGTGAACAACGGTATGCAGAGAAAGATCAGCATATACAAATGCTGATCAAAGAGATGACGAAAATGAGGAAGATGGTACAGATGAGTTTGGTGGGTACAAAGATACCCAATGAAATCGTGGAGAGCAACACACCTCGATTGAAAGCCATGACGGAGAATGATAAAGAGGCGAAAAGGAAGGCCTTAGTTAGAAGATATACAGTCACTGAGAAAGAGAAGGACAAGGCTGTTGAAGAACCTTACCCGAAGAAGTAGGGAGGTAAAGGTGAAAATATGCCTCCTCGTGTTCATGAGAGACACCATGAATTTATAAGAGTGTCCCAGAGCCTGAAAACGGTTCATGAGGGACCAAATGAGACTAACTTATCCCCTGATGATATGAGGGTGATTTTAGAGCAGAGGAGGAGGAAAGAACAAGAAGTATTCAGGCACAGATATTCGTGTTATGAAGAGGAGTAGAGGATTGACACCAAGGAGAAGGACATGGAAGCCTTGGTACGAAAAATGATAGAGGAGATGAACAGTGAGAAGATATGCCCCCGAGGTGAACCAACGGAGTTCATCCAAAAAACAAGACCATACTCGAAGTCACCATTTGTCCTCAAACTTGTAAGCCATATTTTGCCTCGGAAGTTCAAGATGCCTCAGATTACTCTATTTTTTGGGAAATCATACCCATCCTTGCACATAAATTTTTTTCATGAGATGATGCTTGTTCAAGGTCTAAGCGAAGAGCAGATGTGTCGCGTATTGCCCTGACCCTATAAGGATATGCGAGGAAATGGTTTGTAAATCTGACTCCAGGGAGCATTCGAGACTTTGAACAACTGTACGATGTATTCATCAACGAATTTTGAGGACCAGTTTTTAGTACCAAGACCCCGAGCTCCTTGTTGTTGCTCCAGCAAGGGAGTGGTGAGAGTCTTAGGAGTTTTGCCAAGAGATATTATGAGAAAATACTCGAGCTAGGAGCCTTTCATCATCTTTTGGCATTGGAAGGATTGAGGCAAGAATTGAAGATAGATAAAGCTTGGTATTCCATATGCAAGTCCTCGGTGAAAACATATGAGGCTACTCAAAGAAAATTACTTGATGAGATAGCAGTTGAGAACCAGGTGACGCTAAAGATGAAGGAGAGAAACCAATGAGTGCTCCTCCGAGAGACAATAATTGCTTCAAAAAGCCTGAGAACAAGAAATGGAGGAATGACAAAAGAAAGTTCTTTGAGACAAATTTGGGGAGAGACCGATCCCCCAAGTATTATAGGAATGATAGACGTAGGGAGGAGCCCTATACAAGGGAAAGGAGATCGCCTCGGAGAGATGAACCGAGGCGAGTGGCTTAGTTCGAAGAGAAGAAAGATGATCGAGTGAGGGCTTAACTTCTGTCCACTTCTCTTCTTGTGTCTTGAAGTCAATTGCTGGTGAAGGACTTTTATTAATCAAATAGGTTTCAATTGTCATTGCTTCTGCCCAGAAATTCTTGGACAATCCAGCACAAAGCAGCATACTTCTTACCTTCTCAAGCAGTAACCTGTTCATTCTCTCAGCCACACCATTTTGTTGAGGTGTGTAGGTCACTATCATGTGCTTTAGAATGCCATGCTCTTTGCAAAAGTTGTTGAATCTAGTGTTGTAGAACTCTAAACCATTATCAGTCCTCAACACCTTAATTCTTCTATTCTTCTGATTTTTCTACTTGATTCTTCCACTCTACAAACTTGCTGAACACTTGATCTTTACTCTTTAAGGTATAAATCTACACCTTACATGAGTAATCATCAATCAAGGTCATGAAGAACCTTGCTCCTCCCAAAGATATTATCTGTGTTAGCCCCCAAACATCTGAGTGGATATAGTCTAAGACTCCACTGGACACATGCTTGCCTTGATTAAAACTTGACCTATGAAATTTGCCATACACACAACACTCACAAAATCTCAGCTTACATTCACCCACATCACCTAACATACTCTGTTTCTTAAGCTCCAACAGTCCCTTTTCACCTATGTGGCCTAACCTTTGATGCCACAACATCCAACTATCTTTCTTGGACATTCCAGCAACATTTACATCATCTGTAATCACTTCCCCTTGTAGCACATATAATCCATTCCTCCTATGAACTTTCACCACAACTAAAGCTCCTTTACTCACCTTAAGCCATCCATTTTCAGCATTAAACACACATTTTACAGACTCTAGCATGCTAAGTGAAACTAGATTCCTTTTAAGACTTGGAACATATCTGACTTGTAAAAGTCCATTTTAAGTCTAAGAATCCCTATTCCCTTGACTTCACATGTCATATCATTTTTCAAGATTACTTTCTCTAAATTACAAAGATCCAACTTATAAAAAGAAGACTTACTTGGGCACATATGATATGTGCATCCAGAATCAAGAATCCATTCTCTATGTGACAGCTTCTATTCTGGTTCTGATGATGCCATCAAGAGAAAAGGTTCTTGAAAGTTGGCCTCTGAAATCATGGGTGCTTCAGTTTTCTTTCCAGGTGCTTTCTGATTCTTCTGCTGCTTTTTTTCTGGGCAGTCCTTCTTAAAGTGGCCCTCTTTATGACACTAGAAACATCTCAGGTTCTTGCTTCTTGATTTTGACATGGAGTAATTCTTTGGCTTTTCTCCTCTCTTCTCAAATCTCCCTCTTACTATTAAGCTCTCACTTGAGTTGCTTTCTTTATGGTAGCTTCTTTTGTTTAACTCTTTAGAGTTAAGTGCATTCCTAACATCATCCATAGACAAAGAACTTCTTCCATAGAGTAGGGTATCAATGAAATGCTCATATAATAATGGTAATGAGGTTAGCACAATTAGAGCTTGGTCTTCATCCTCCACCTTAACATCCATTATCTCAATATCCATCATCAATTTGTTGAATCTGTCAAGATGATCCTTACCCGAGCCACCTTCTTTCATGTACAGAGCATACATTTGCTTCTTCAAATAGAGTCTTTTGGCTATGGATTTTTGCTGAAATCTCTCTTCTAATTTCTGCCAAATACCCTTGGCAGTTGTTTCTTTAGATACATTCTTGAGCACCTTATTTGAGAGAGAGTATAATTGCACTTCTAGCCTTCTTGTAAGTCTCTTTCAATTCTGCATCAGTGAAGTCTTTTTCTTCGGCCTATGCATCTTCTCTTCCAGTGCATGATCCAAGCCTTCATGCTCCAAGAAAGATATCATTTTAAGTTTTCAGGGGAAAAAGTCATTCTCCCCTATAAACTTCTCAATTGTAAACTTGGTCTACACCATTTTAGCCTCTCAAAATTCTGATCAACTTCAAGAAATCTTTCTTGCAATCCTTTCTGTCCAGTTGACCTCCACTGTGCTTTAACACCACTTGTCCAGGATCTTGAATTCAAACAAAACATAAGCTAACTTCAGCTCCAGAATTGCAGAAGAAGAAGATTTAAGAGATCAGCAAAGCTGCTTGCAAGACTCATAAAGAAATAGAAGAAGACCAGTAAAGGAAACACAGAACCTTGAGCTAATTCTTGCCTAACAAAGAACACATGAGAAAAATATATGGACGAGAGAACATCAGAAGAATACTGCTAACTTTTATTTTCTGTGTATGAAGTTTTACAATGAAGACTTTACATTTATATATAGCTGCAAGTAGTTTAACAAGAAACCAAGAAAGCAAATCTTGCACATGAGTCCATTTCTTCTGCACATGTCAACAACTTGCAACTTCCAGCCAATCCTTCATTTAACTTCTTTGCTACTAGTATATGCTTACGAGTCTGTGATATAATGTGATCACAGCACAATAGAGAGTACATAAATTAAAGGACTACAATAATTAACATGAATTAGAATAAATTTAATTGGACAAACCAAATTAATAATAGGAAAGGATGAATCACCCTTTCATTTTATATAATTTATTATATGTTAAGTAAGATTGGATTCTATTCATTCCATTTATTATTAATTTTTTTAAAAAATTTATTATTATTATTATTATTATTATTAAAAATATAAAAACCCAAAAATATATATTTCGGTCTTTGTTTTGAACTTGAACATTAATGAAAAGTGAGTTATTTATATTATTACAAGTCACTCGATCAAGCTTTAAAAATGATGTAATCCATCCATTTATATATAAAAAAAATTTAAAAAATGTTAATAATTATAGAAAGATTGGAGTTCGTACTAGTCTGCCTGGTATTATTTTGCACTTGGCTATTTTTTCTTTGTAGAATTTAAAAATAGTGTAATTTTTTTTGATATCATATTATAAAAATATCTTGTAAAATATGTAAAATGCCTTTTTATTGTTTATAAAGGGATTGCTGAAAACAACTTAATTTTTATTATTTTTTATTTTGCCGAATGACTCAAATTGTCAAGTACTTATGATGATAACACTACATATTTATTACAAATAATTATATTATTAATATATTTATAATATTATAAATAAGATAAAATTTTTATTTTAATAATTTTCTTAAATACATATATTATTATACTTTTTATTAAAACTTTATAAGATATTTTATTTTTTATAAGATAAATCTGTTTTTATTTTATCACGTTCTGATCCGTGGAGTTTACATGTGATAACTGTCTTTAATGTATATTCTATAGTCTATAACATACACCAAGAATCTGTAAACACCAAAATGCTGATTAAATAAATCAAAAATATAGTCTCAATAATATCAAATCAAACAATCCAACTATTTCTTTTATTTCAAACCAATCTCATTTTTAAAATCATAATCTCGAACCTATATAAATTTATGAATACATAAATTTGATTTCAATTTTACAATGAAAAACAAATATCAAACTTAGATACATAATACGTCAATTAAGGTTCAATGGACTATTAATCTTAATATGGGTCGAAATAGAGAATTTATACATGAAACTGTGCAAGCTACTCTAACCCTAATGCCTTAATTTCCTAAACACTCAATACATTCTGAAATTGAAAAATGAAGAGAGAAGTATACAGTTGTATACTCTATGAGTAGATTATATATATATATTCAAAACATTTATATTCAAAACAATTAGGATTTATATAAATAAATTAAAAAGAGTTCTAACTTAAAATTATATATAAAATCCAAAGATCATTTATTTTATTTTAAAACATTTTTATTATGCAAATTTAAAAATTCATTGGGCTGACTCTCTTTTTTTGGCGATTACTTGAACTAAGAGTAATTTTAGGACCATCAGTGAGTTTTATATGCAAATAAAATTGATGAATGCTAAATTAAATACTCTTTTAATATAATAAAGAAGTACGCATATAATTTATAAAAAAATTATGTCTATAATGAATATTGGTCTCGAGTAGTCACGTAATTTCTAATGTAATTGTCCTCTACTTTTACCTAGTAGACCATTCTATCACAAATAAGATCATTTTCTTTCTTATAACAGCCTCACCGATACACCACTTACTTGAATGGTCTCTCTTAGAACTTTTAAATCTTGTAATTATAGATAGCTCTCTGATCATATCGTATTATAAAATCAATCACAAAATCGAGCTTTTGGCTGTATCATTTCAACAAAACCACAATTAAATCCAATCCAAAGAAACCTTTATCATATCAAATCTATATCAATTCAAATCTAAAAAAATAAATATGCATAAATATGTATGTGCATCAATAATACCAAATCCCAAAATAATAATTAAAACTGTTATAAAATCTCATATAACAATTCATATCAAAAATCACCTTAGGCCTCCTCTTGACCTTAATCTCATAAATTCATCGTAATTTTTCAAAATAGTTTATAAAACATAAAACATAAAGAAAATCATGTTTTTATTGTCTTAAAATATTCAAATATTTAAGTTTCAATAAACAATTTAAAATAAATGAAAGTGGGTTAAAAAAAATCTGCTTACAATTTAAGAAGGATATTCACTCTCTTATCAATTCTGTATACTGATACCGAATTTTTTCCTGCTTATGATTATCCTAAACATATACACATTCAATATTATTAATCTCTATCACTCTCTTGGCTTATTTATCACAATACATATACATGACACATCATAATTTTCTAAATTATTATAATGATTTAAACTTTAAATCTAGGAATCCATTTTAACTGATCACAACTTTTAGCCTCTATCTAATCTTTATGGATATTTGGTCTATTTTGATCAATCTAAACCTACAATCATAAAATATAGTCTTCTTATGAATTAAACTAGACTTAGTAATCTTTCCAACAGTCTTTGAATCATCATATTTGGATATTGTTCAGGAGTTCAAACTTAATTTGCAAAACTTAATAGAAATTAGAATTCAAAACAGGGCAATTCTGTCTTGCATAATCAGTCAATTTCAGAGGACTTTTTAACTAAACAAATGGACTTTATTTTCATATTATAAATATTCGTTACCGTTACATAGATTTCTAGGTATACAACTTATCTATAATAAATTTTACCTAACAATGTCTATATCTTGTGAAAATTTAAGAAAAATCGTTAGGAGGTCAAAACTATCAAAATTTTCGAGTTCCAGCCAAATTTTAACATGCATATTAATAACTTTCAAGCTTAATTTTATTTAGAATCTTTAAACCAAGCTTTCAAATAAGCTTGTCCCAGCTACAGAATTGCAGAATAAAAAAACAAACTAAAGAAATAGCAAAGCTGTTTGCACAACTAAGAATGAAAATGAATGAAGAACATAATTGAAAACTCATAAGCTATCATAATATTAAATTAACATAAGCCATACACATATGAAAAATGTATATAAGAGAAAACCAATATCAGAAGAATACTTGTAACTTTTTTTCTGTATACAGAAAACAAATGAATACAATCTTATTATACACAGCTGACAGTTAGTTACCAAGAACCAAGAAATCAAATCTTAAATCTTGATTCTTTAATCTAGCACGTGCAACTTTAGCTACCTACTTTGCTCATGCTACATATTGCAGCTCCTTCTTCATTTATTTCCTTGCCTCCTAGTATATGTATATAAACCTTTGATATAATATGATCACAGCACAACAAATTTCAACACATGCTAATCATGAAATAAACTCAAGAAACTAATTAACTTCACTCTCATACTCCTTAGACATTTTATCCATCATCATCGCAAATTATTTACTTAAAATTATCAATTAACTTCGTGTTGTTTTCATGCAAGAAGTTGTCTCTCACCCATTACATTCTCTGTGTAACTATCAAAATAAACCCAATAAGCGTACCAACTGGATTTAATACCTGTTTGACCTAGCTTTTTTTAGTGTTTCTCAATCTTTTTGTTAAAAGTTGTGCCAAACATATAAAAATAAAAAACTTTTTATAAAAAGCCTTTTTGCATTTAAAGTATAAAAATAATTTTTTAAAAAGTTAAAAAAGAAAAGTTTTCTCTTATCTTCTCACTAAATGCACATTTAATATTTATTTTATTTTAAAAATATCATTCTTAACTTCTTCTTTCAAATATTTGAGTTTAAACAAATCAAACATCTTTTATGATAATTTTAATAAAAAAAAATATTATTCCATCTAGTATATCAAATAACTTAGAAAAAAAAATTATTTTAATTTTAAAATCTTTTTTTTTGTAAGAGAAGGAAAAACCAACTTTTAAATTTTTAAGAAGCTACTCCAACAGTCTTTTAAAATTATAGCAATACTTTGACCTCAATCCTTAGGATCAATTTTTGATACTAGTAGAAACTCAACCCACAATCCTCCAAGTCTTCCCATTGTCTGCATTAATCCATTTTTCTACAACAAGGCCCTGAATCCGTAAAAGACCAAAATTACGAAGCAAAACTTTGCATGTTCGTACTCATCTGATGAGAACAAATAAGGGTGAAGCTTTACAGCCCCGCAACCAAGAAAAAAAAATCAATAAGGAGAAGTTTAAAGGGAGTTAACAAGCTCTTGCGCAGAAATTTAATAACAGGAGAAGCATCAATAACTTGCCAAAGACATTGACCAGAACCTACACAAATGGTGGTCCCCTCCCATTATTAAGAAAAACAATATCTTGAGCTTGGTTTCTTAGTTAAGACGATTCTTTATGTGAACCTGTCTCAATTCTTCATTCAAATCCAAAATGGCAACTTTGGATAACAGACATCGAACCAACTCATCCACTTTATTACAATTACGATCATTTTTTCACATAACTTGAGTAATACATCAAACTTGGTATCTTCTTTTTATTATTCTGAATCCTCACTCAATCTACAATCCACTATTGCCGACCTCAGTAACCTGGACTCATCTGTATTACGTAAATAAAGCTTATATATTTTTACATTTCTTTGCCAATCTGTCCCAAATCAAAATTTAAATCTTAAAACAAAGCAAACAAATTTAATAAACAAAATAATCAAATCACACCAGCCAACATACCACAGCTAGCCGTCTTCATATCAACTATGGCTAGAGTTCAATAAAACAACGACGAATCCATTCAACTCTTCAACCTTCGACCACTATCTCTTGAAGTTGTCATAAATTTTCGTTTTCCTTCAGTTTGTCTCCATAGGTGAATTAAGAAATAAAGAAACAGAAAGGAAAATATTTTCTTGGAAATTGTTGGTAGTTAGTAAGGTTTTGGTGTTTGTATTTGGCTAGCAGGATTAAAATGATAAATTTGAGATTTTTGCATATTTGGTTTGCACCCGTTTCTAATGATGGAGAGAGAGAAAAGAATTAAAAGAAATAAAAGAAAATAAGAAGAGAAGGAAGGAAACGCAGAGAAGAGAGAAGGATTTATGAATTTTTAGGAAACATTAACAAAAAGCAAAATGTTTTTTGCGAAAACTTTGAAAATATGATATTTTAATATAAAATCATAAATTTTAAAATTCTTTTCTTTTAACCCCCAAACAATTTCTTACACACTTCCTCTTTCGAAAAACCAATCACTGAAATTTTTTTTTAACTTCTAAAATTAATAATTAATACTTTTAAAATTAATCACCTTTAATTGCCTGATTATGCATAAAAAGACGAAATTGTCTCTAAATTCAAACGACAGGCATCACATATTTTATTTTATTTTATTAAAAAATATAAAATTTAATAAAATAAATAATTTTTAATTTTTTAAGAGATAGTTATTAAAGAATTTAATTTAATTAAAACACACATAATTAAAATATTGTTTAAATAGTATTTTTTATTTAACATAATTACAAAATTCTAACTTTATTTTTTATTCAGTAAACAATCAAAATTAAATCACATAATTAAAATATTAATTATTTATATACTATTTAATAAATAAAATCATTAAAAATTATTTTTTTTCAAAAAACAATACGGAAGGCATTGCACATTTTGTGAGGATATAAAAATGAAGTTAATATTGTATTGAGACCAAAATCCAACTGCAAAATGCTGATGAAAAGCTGAGTTCTGTCTTCCACGTTAATAGTTGATTGACATGACAAATCAATTCATAGAATCAATAGCAAGTAGAAGTCAACAACCCAATCTACGGTTTTGTGAAGACTTGGGGTCGTGGAAAAGGGAATGGAATAAATTATTAAAAAACAAATGAAAAGAAAGAAACAGTGAAGCACACTTGCATTCTTCTACTTCTACTACAATACCTCGTGGACTTTGACTGATCCATCTTCACTAATGTTTTCTACTCGGATTGTTCTCTTGTTTGATAAGTGAGAAAAAATGGCGAAAACATGAAAGAAAATGGTGAACTTAAAAGAGAAATCAACCAAGAGTGACAAACTAGCTATTATATTCAAACCACATAATTTTTCATAAATCTTCTCGGTTTATACAAATATGTTACCACTCTATTTAATAAACATACTTTCTAAAGAATTCAATAATATTCAACAACAACAAAATAGTAACAGAAGAAAAAAAGAAATATACACCGAACATTCTCAGCTCAACAGTGTTTAGAAATCAAGCAAGAACAAGAAACATAAATCTCTAAACTCTGTTATTCAAATACTCTGAATTCAATTTGACAGGATAGAGATCAACGGCAGAAGTGGAAGAACCCGTAAATGGACCATCTACGGACATACTCTGTGTCTGGTTTCCGTTGTCACTCTGTTCTATGCTGAACTGATAGTACCTTCTCATTGCTTCAGACTTGGTTGCATCAACGTTGGAAACGCTAGAATCTGGAACAAAATCTTCAAATTCAGCTCTGCCTTCCAGCAGGCTAACGGCCAAAGACATTGCAGGCCTTACTGCTGGAGATACATCGGAGCATAACAGTGCTACATTGATCATCCTCATCACCTGTTCTTTGTCAAAATCGGAACCCAGGTTCGGATCCACCAGCTTTAGTAAGTGTCCTTGCACTTTTAATTCATTAGCCTGAGAAATGGTGAAAATACAATATATGTTGGTTACTGAAGTGAGTAAAACATAATCTGCTGTTTGAAAATAGAAAACAATTATCAAAACATTCTACTTCTAATAGCAAGGGATGTTTACCCAATCGAGAAGATAAAAGGTATCCCCTTTTTGACTGGAACTAGAGTTGGTTCTTCCACTAACAATTTCCAAGGCAACGATTCCAAAACTATAAACATCTGCTTTATCTGTTAAATGGCCCCGCATTGCATATTCTGGTGCCATATATCCACTGCAAATTGAATAAGATTTGGATAGTTTCAGTAAACTTCATTGAAGTTTTATGAGAAGACTGGAGAAATTGATCAGAAATTCGAATGATGCAACTCACAAAGTTCCGGCAATTCGGGTGCTTATGTGGGTGTTATCTTCTTCATCAAGCTTTGCTAAGCCGAAATCTGATATTTTAGGATTCAAGTCCTTGTCTAGAAGCACATTGGTAGCTTTGATATCTCTGTGTACAATCTTTAATCTTGATTCTTCGTGGAGATAAGCCAAACCTCTTGCTATGCCGATGCAAATCCAGTTCCTTGCTTGCCAATCTAGCTTCAGTCGATTCTCTTGTGGACCTTCAGTCACCCAAAAAGAAATGAGAAAAAAAAAAAAGATTGGAATCTACTAGCAGTATGGTGGTGATATGATTCAAAATGCCAGGATGCAATCTGACGTAGAAAAGGCTTGATGAGGAGCTGTCAAAGACTCAGAACAAACTAAAGCAGGGAACTGAAGATAAAGAAGCAAGTTGCAGTAGCTGGATCAAGTTGAGGGAGCTAAGTCAGCTAGATGCAGGCTGGCTGGAAGTTCAGTTCGTTTGTTAGTTAGAGGGCGTGCTAAATAGCTCATGCCCGTGACAAGTTGTCTATGTAACAGTCCTTGTAATATAAAACCCGGTGCAGTGTTGTTGTAAAGCTTACCGGCAAGAAGACTGGTGTGATCAAACAATTCTTTCTTGATGAAATAAGATTGCTGATTCCTCTGAAATTTTTTGAAGCCTCTTACTTTTAAATGTTCATCATCTCTCTCAGATTTAAGTTCTTTTTTCATACAGTTCTTAAGGTGATGCTTAGTTGATTCCATTGAGTTTGATGGATGGTGTATAATCCACAGGGTTGATTTCTTGGAGTTGGGATTCAGATTAACAAACATAGCACACTAATGCATGTATGTTTGAGTTACTTGTAACACTTGTGCAGGTGTAAGAAATTTTACCAAACAATACTCGCGCAAGGCTGTTATTTTCCAGGTACTCGTAAATAAGCATTAATTGATTCCCTTCTATGCAACATCCATAGAGCTTTACGAGATTAGGATGCTGCAAAGCAGAAATCATGCCAATTTCATTAATGAATTCTCGATTTCCTTGCTTTGATTTGGAAGAAAGTTGCTTAACTGCAATTGCAGTGCCATCTGCCAAGTGGCCCTGCATATTTCAGAAATGCGGTAAGATTCAGATACATTCCTGCATGTGATTTGGAAGGAAGTAATTATCAAGCATAATGTACCTTGTAAACTGGACCAAAGCCACCTTCTCCAATCTTGTTGGCAACATCAAAGTTGTTTGTTGCAGCTCTAATTTGCCTCAAAGAAAAGGAACCAGTATGCAAATCTATACCCTTTAGATCTGTGGAAAAAACTTGTTTAGATGAGACTTCATTTCCAAATTCTATGAAAAATTGGAATGTAAGAGTAAATTTAATTTGGTACCTTGCTTCAATGTACTCTCTGATCTAAAGCAACTCTTCCACCAGAAGAAGCCCACAACCAGGATTATAACACATACTACTCCGGCCACAATTCCAACCACTGTCCCAACAGATGTAGTATTACTACTACTGCTTCCTTGTTCTGCTGGAGGTATGAAATCTGATTGAAGAGAGACATGGAAATTATACATGTATCCAAATTGATACTTGTAAAATGGGAAATTATGTCAGATGAAAATGTGTAGCCTTTTCTTTTCTGTTAGTATTAAAACCAACCAGGATTAACAGAAATAGCCGATATAAGGGGACCATAGACTCCTTTAGCAGGGATATCAGTTGTCCCTTTCCCAGCCCAATACAAACGAATCTCCAAGGTATTGTTGGTGACAGTGATCGGAAATGGTTTCACAATTGCTTTGCCAATGCCACCAGCTGCATCCTCAATATTGAAATCCTTCAGCACTTGCTTCCCCTGCAAGGATAAAATATGCAATATGGCTTTAAATCTCAGAATAAATATGTGTCACATTTCTATTGGCAAGTCTGGGATAGTTTACAAGCCTTGGTTCTGTCAATTATAGACACATTTGTGTAAAGGGCATGTGAGTGTAAAGTCCACCAAAGGTAATATCTACTTGCTATTTTGAGAGTTACCTGAATGTAAACATCAAATATGCGTCTTCCGAGACTTCTATAAGTTTTGTCATTGGTGAACATTATCTCTGCAAAGTGAAGGTTGACAGTGTAGTTTTCATTTTCCAGACAGAATCCATAGTAAGTTAAAGAAAGGGGTGAAATGCGGGCTTGCGTGTATAATCGTGAATCACTCATCAAAAGTGTAGATGTATTGAACTGAATATAATGATCAGCTTCGCTATCATCATCCAAAAAGTGACCAGTGCTGCTAAATCCCCAATTGCCTTTAGTTGAAAATGTTGAAGGTCCTGATCCATCTTTATCCTCTTCAAACGTTGTGCTACCATTGATAGTCACTTGTTCTCCACCGCAATTTATATGAAGTTGTAGTGAACTACAAGATGGACAGAAGTTCAGTAACCAATTGCTTAAGAAAATAAATTCTGGTTAGAATTATGAAAGAATGGTATGACTTACTTTTCGGACAGCTGGAGATTCCCAAACACGAAACAATCCCAGAGCTGTAAAGAAGTAAAATAATTAACATGAGCATTCAATTAATAGCAAAACTATATCTAACCAAATTTTGATCAAATGGGAAAGACAAATTAATCAAGGTGAAACAAAAACTTACACGTTATTGCCCTTGGAAGAGCTTGCAAACAAGTTCCTATGGAAAATGGCAAAACATAAATCTCAGTATTACTGAAGATATTAATTAAATTTTCAGATTAATCAGTTGTAAATGTTGTATTATTATTCTTACATGTTCCGATTTGGGCAGTTTGACACTGAGTTTCCAGCCGTAAAACTGTTATATGAAAGATCTCTGCACATAGAAATTTCAGTGCCATTCATTCTCTTTAAATGCAACTTAAATTACATGACAGCATGTGGGAAGAGAAGTTTACATGTTGCCCCCTTCTTGCAGCATCCAAGGAGGTATTGTCCCAGTTAGCAAGTTTCCAGTTAAATATCTAAACAAATTGACAGTAAATTAAACTCAGTGCAATACCATCAACAACATTAAACAATTTGCATGTCAATGAAGAAAGCTTTTGATTAAAAACAAAATGCTTACATGTAATCCGCTTTTATTAGATCACCAAAGGCAAAGTTGCTTGGAATTCCTCCACTTAGTTTGTTAAAGCTGAGATCTCTGCAACGCGTAATTCATGAACACATCAATAATAAACTGATATGTCCCAGAATTTTTACAAACTGATATTCATGATTTTCTTGTTGTCATATCAACAAATAGAAGAGAAACGAAGAAAGCCAAGTATATACTAACAAAACTTTCAAGGTTGTCCTTTGTCCAAGATAGTCGGGCAGCTCGCCTTTGATATTGCAACTCCTCAATATCCTGTCACAAAGCCAAAGATTCTGAGTTTCCAACTTTCCAAACTATACAGACAATTTCTACTAATTGAGTATTTTAGTAAATCCATTTACTTACAATGTCCTCATCTTCACCATTTGCCTAAGTGGTGGAAAAGCTTGTTCAGGTCCATTCAGATCACTAATTCTCCTGCACATTGAAATTCAATCAAGAACACTCAGGATATGAATTAAATACATTATACACATGATATAGTAATAGAAAAAAGAAAAATACGGTAACAAGTGAAATAGGGCACACACAGGTCGGTTAATTTTACAAGAGAAGCAATAGTAGAAGGAATTGGCCCAACCAAACCACTTGCCTCAATGACTCTGTTGTACAAAATTTTGCTTCCATTAGTAACCATAAATCATATTACATAGCTCTTGTAATGTAAATATAACAAAGAATAAATAAAATCTCTCACAGTTTGCTAAGATTAGTCCAGTTCTCAATAAAATCGGGTATTGGCCCTGTGAAGTGGTTGTCACTAATTCGACTGCATCGAGAAAAAAAGTTTTAGTGCCACAAATAAGGAACTGAATTTTACCAAGGAGCTTGTAAGAATCAAAAGTTTACAAGTCTTTCAAGGTGGTCAAGTTAGCAAATGCTGCAGGCAACTCCCCAGTAAAGTTGTTTGAGTTAAGAAGTCTGTAAGAATACCAAGAACAAAATTAAACACCGGGAATGATGGGATGAGAATTAATGCCCGTACTTATATTTATAGAAACTGCCTTACAATCTTTCTATATTGGGTAAATTCCCAAGCTCCGCTGGCAAAGCTCCTGACAGATTATTGAAGTCCACCACCCTATACATTACATACATTTTCCATACATAAATAAGGATCACTTCAAACAAAGACATTCTAAAATTGAATGAAATTAGAAATTAAAGATTGGAAAAATAAAAACTCACAAACTGGTGAGATTGGCAAGGTTGCCAAAAGATTTTGGGATTGAACCCGTTAGCCTGTTTGCAAGGAGGGAGCTGAAACAAGAAATTTATAATTATTATTTTAAAGATATGTTTATAACTGTTGAAAAAATAAAAACAAGAAAAAAGAAGAAGAATTGAGAGCATACATGTTGATTAGTGGGAGGGAGCTCCATTCTGAAGGGATAGTGCCACTGAGGTAGTTGCGAGTGAGATCACTGCAACAGTTAACTTCGTTACATGTAATTATAAAAGCGTAATTTTGGAGATGATGACGGGTAAAATTGGATTGTAGAAGTTTTTTTTTATTTTCACTCACATTTGTTGGAGGAAGGGAAGCCTGGAAAACTCTGGTGGGAGGACGCCTGGGAGATTCTGAGCCTTGAGCATTCTGCCAGTAAGCGAGATTTTTTTATTATATTTTCAAAAAAACGAAAAGGGAATGATAATTGAATTAACAAAAAAAATACTTTCAAATAAATAAATTATAAGTAGAGCTATTAACGCCTCCTAAAACTCTTATAAAACCCCCCCATGTTTTGATATTTATAATTTTAACTTAATTAAAATTCTAT
This sequence comes from Trichilia minutiflora, assembly GCA_035590515.1. Classification (NCBI taxonomy): domain Eukaryota; kingdom Viridiplantae; phylum Streptophyta; class Magnoliopsida; order Sapindales; family Meliaceae; genus Trichilia; species Trichilia minutiflora. The sequence continues at coordinate 15,873,180 of JAVXUL010000008.1, read as the reverse complement.
TAAATTAGTATATTACTAAACTTCAACATTTTTAACATCTAGAATAATTCTTTACAACACACATTTTACTATTGAGTCCAACCTTTAAGATATTTAAAATTATTAATTAAAAATTTATTAAAATAAAATAAATATTCATATTTTTTTACAAAAATGAATATAAATACAAATAAAAAATTAAAAAATAATATATATACAAATAGGATAATATCCGTATCCATTTATCCGTTTACCAACTCTAGTTATTTACAAGCCTAATACAGTGAGCAGAGAAAGTGAAATAAAATTTAAAAAGATAGATTGAAACTAAAAAGAAAACAATTTAAATCTTTTTTTGTTATAAACTGCATTTTGTATGAGTAAAAAAGGTCAAAAATTGCATTTGAATCGAAAATGAAAAACAGAAAACAAATACCAAGTTAAAAAAAAAAAAGGGCAAATGGCAATTGGAGCAAGCTTTTACTAATTTATTTCATATCATCATCAGAAAGAATTCAAACGGAAAAAAGACAGCTTATTTATTGATTGATTTTGTAAAGAAATTTTTTTATTAAATTTGAAAAAAATTGTAGAGAAAAAGACTAAGATGTTACCATTTTTTTTTTTTAAAAATAAAAATATAGAGTTATTTATGAAATAAAAATAATTGCTATTAGTATAAATAAAATTTTAAATACTATTTTGTAAAATATTTTTAAAAAAGAGGTTTTGTGAGAATTTTCTAAGTTATGTGTAGCATCACTTAAAAATTATTTCTAGCTCCCCCAAGTCAAAGTCAAGCTTGCTGAACTAGTATTAAAATGGAATGAATTACCTAAAATATAATATTTATTATAATATCTTTTTTTGGATAATAATAATAAACGTAAAAGATTTATCGAATTTTTTTAGGATATTGTTTTTCAAGAGATTAATAAATAATAAATTTAGTAATAATTATTTTTTCAGCCTATAATTTGTTCTTGATTGTAAATAATTAATTTTGCATAAAATTACAAGTATACATCGCTAGATTATTAAAAATTATTTATGTATAAGTTCCTACTAGATAAAATAAAAATCATTTGAATTACATCAAATTAAATTTAAAATATATAGAAATATTGATGGTTTTAAATGTAAATAAGCTATCTCTTTGATGCCACTTAATTAATTGTGAGGAGAATGAAGGAGAGAGTTAAGGGAAGGACAAAGAGAAGAGAAGCATCAGTACATGCTAACAACATGGCAAATGTTGGGGTTTGAAGGGCAAGTACAGTCGACTGCATTTCAGGTCCCTTCCGCCAGCCCTCTTGTCCACTGCAAGGATCTACGCTGAAATTCCACTTCTTTCCTAAGCTTTCTCCGATGTCCCGTAAAGCTTGCACTAAAAAAAAAAAAATAAGTACACAAACTCCGTTAACGAAACCACTTCATCTAAAATCTTTAAACCGTTAGATTTCAAACTCAATGGAAACCTTAACTCTGGTCCCATGTTTACTTACCTTCATCTTCCACAAGGGTGGCAGCAGAAGGAAGAGTTGTGAAGCAGAGAGCAGTGAGTGAAAAAAAAATTATCAAACGAGGAAGAAGCATGTTTGAATTTGATTCCATTGTTGTGAAAGAGATCAGTTTTTTATTTTGATGAGAGACTTTGAGGTTCAGAATTTTGTACGATAGAATTAGTAGGGAAAGAATGTCGAATGTGTACAAGAAATAACGAAGACTTTGTTGACCCTTGATTAAGAGGGAGAAAGGAGTGGACATCGATCCAAAACGACAGATGCACCCAAAACATTTTGCAATTATTAACATCTTTTATGAATTTTACTAATGAGTATGCCAATTGTTAGAATTTTTATATTTATTATTTATAATAATTTTTAATATTTAAAAAGTAGATAATAATAAATTTTAATTTATTAAATATAAAAAATTTTAATAAGTGTCTAAATACAGTCATTAGTAAAATCTTTTTTTATATAAATTAATTATAACTTGTATAAAATTTTTAAATTTTTATCACTTACACCCTAAAGTTGAAAAATGATTCACTCAAATTAGTCCAAAACTAAAAATAATAATCTAATTATCCTATTATAAAAATAAAATATATATTTACTATTGTTATAAATAAAAAATTAATTAAATTATTATTATGAGGTATTTTATTATTATGAGACCATAATAATAATTTAGTGAAAGAAAGTGACACCTACCTGTAACTAATTTAGTTAACAGGAGTTTATTTGTGATTATATAGTTAGACGTACGATTTTAAATTCAATCATTTGAATTGTTCATAATTTAAATAGAGAATCCTAACGGAGATAATGCACTAATCTCCCCTATCATCTTCCGAATATTAATCAACATACGTGTAGGGAGTGTGAATTTTTTTTTAATCATTTGATTTTAATTATTAATAAACACACACAGAGTCATACGCTCGGGCCCTCACGTTGGCCACCGATCCTACCCGCCAAAGCGAACGGATTAAGACCCGCGCTAGAAAGACAGTCGTAGAAGCCGCACCGAGCCAGTCAAGTGAGGCACCCCAGGTTGTTGTTATAGGCTAAGGCTCCGAATAAGCGCAAGAAAGACGTTGCTGCTACGCTGGTTATCCCCAAATGAAAGGGATGGGCAAGCGAGAAAGCAAGAACTAGGCGTTTTGAACAATCTGGATCTGTGCACGTGTTTCGGCCTGTTGAGCTATAGTGAATGCTAGGTGGACTATCTGCTGTCTAGTTTTCATTGAAGACAAACCCTCTTCTTTCTCCCTATCAAAACAGTCAGACCTATCTGCTCTTTAATTGCGCTTACCACTTAGACCCTAAGTCAGTTCAGATCATTCACTCTAAAGTCAGAACAGATTTCCTCGAGTAGAATCATATCTAATCTTTCCTGCTAAGCCAATCTCCAGTACAAGCAACTAAATCCAGTTCATTCTCAAGGAAAAGAAAAGGGCTAACCGAGTTCCCCTTCTCGAGTGAGAGTTTGATCCGCAAGCACGAAGCTTGCCTTCATGCCCCACCTTCACGCTCTATTTACTGCATGCTTTCCTTACTTCTCTTCTTTCCTTTGCTCCTTCAGATCTAGGTCATTTGTTTTCTTTCGTATCTTTCTGGATGGGAAAATGAAAATTTCCATACCCATTTCCGAGTTAAAGATGACTTCAGACAAAAATGACGGGACAAATAATTAAATAATTATGTCAGATCTTAATATTATTATATTAAAGAGTATAAAAATATTGTAGACATTAATAAATATTATTAAAAAGTTAAGAGATAGGTTTTCATTTTTGTATTTTCAATATTTAAGTAAAATATTATGAAATTTTAGAAGATGAATGATAGTAAGGGTAATATTTTTTATATAAGCGAGATAAAGCCAGTTTAATTTGCGTGTAAAAATAGCAATTAATTAAGTTGACTTCAAGACCTATTCATGGCTTGAAACAAGGCAATTTGAAATTTCAAACACGTGGGATAATCTCAAAATATATTATGATAATTATTTCTTTTGATGTCATACAAAAAAATTAATAGTTTGAATAAAATTTAAATTAATAATGTTACAATAGTCTAAAAGTTTCAAATATTGAATGTTATTCTTCTATAATTCATGAGTAATCATGATTCTCATATTTCTTATAAAAAAATATATGATAATATAAAAAAATTAATTGCCAAAGTTTGTATCGTTTTAATTAGTACTTAATTATTCTAATCATCACTCAATTGCCCCAAAATTATATTAATTAATTGCACTAAATGCGTAGCATAAAAATTAAAAAATACGCCTAAGAAAATGGTTCAATTAATATCTATTTTTGTATATTTCAAATATACCAATAAATAAATGTGTTGTCATGTTTGAACAAAACAATATAGTATTTGACAAAAACACGATTTAATTTTTTACTTGTTCCTCGTTATATTGTTTCTGATATTAGAGAATTTGTTTTTGCATTAATTTATTAATTTTTTTTCTATTCTTTCGCGGCGGCTACTTTTTTCTATTTTACTGAAATAATAAAAATATAAAAATAATTATTTAACTTTCTTCTTTTTTAAATTATATTTCAATTTTATATAAAATAATATAATTGTCATACTCTTAACTCGTGGAGCTCATCTATAATAACCACCACAAATTCTTGCTATTCATTATTGAGAATTCATATTAAAAATCTATAAAACTTATAGATACTTGCATAATTAATTCTAACACTTTCAAATTATTCAAATTAATCAATATCTTCTTTTTCAATCCATTCTTCGTTACAAAATCAAAACCAGTCTACAAAATTTAAATCCAAAATTTAAATCAATTCTAAACCAACATTAAATCCAATATCTCATCTTAAATTAGTAATATATACAATAAATAGCTTATAAATTTTTTTATAAGTCTTATATATAAAAATACATAATCAAATTTACTTATAAAATCCCTAATTGATATAAATATTAAAAGTACAAGCAAGGTATAGAAATATATCTTAATGTTCTAAATCTTGAAACAATCACCACTACATTACTCACTTAACTTTCTTCAAATTCGTCTGAAATTGAAGTGTGAGGGATTGAGTATATAGATGTATATCCTGTGAGTAGACAATTAATAAAAAAATATATTTAAACATTATAAATTAAAATATTCATATGCCTATAAAATTATATTATTTTTAAATAAAAGGGTGTTCAAAACAATTTAAGTAATATCACATTTTACATTTAAAATTATAGTATATTTAGATAAAAATATTGAGTTACCTTCTTTTCTCATATGTTACATTATTCAGGGACAACCCCAAGTTGTTAGTGGTTTTTTACTGCATATAAAAATAATGGTTAATACTTAATCTTTATTATAAAATATTAGAATGCATGCACTTTTATACCAAACCAATGATGATGTCATGAAATAATAATAATAATAATAATAATAACAACAACAACAACAACGTGATTATTTTATAAAAAACATGTCTATCATTGAGGTTAACCTTTGAACAATCATATGATAATATCCATAATTATTTTTGATACGTCACAAATATAAACCCCAAATAGGAAATCATTTACCCCATCTAGTATCAATCACCTAAACGGTTACCTCTTAACTCTCTCCTAAACTATTTAACAATCATTGTAAACATGAATTCTAGATTGGTAATACCTATCCTATTTAGTACCCATCATCTAGTAAACTATCTTTTATCCCTCTTCTAGGTTACTTTCATAAATCATTCACTTAAACAGTCACCTCTTAATCCTCTCCTAAGTACTAACTCTATAATTATAGATCTGACCTTCTTGGTCATATCATCATAATCATAAATCAAATATAAATTAGAAACCATCATCATCAAATCCAAATAATAATTAATAAGATTATCAAAACTATTCGAAAATCATCAAATATAAATCTAGCATTAAAAACGTGTGTGTATGTTTGTTGAAATAAATATTGATTTCAATATATCATAACCATATTAGGCCTTTTGGCCTAAGTTAATATCAAATTACACACTCAGGTCATTATTTATTTATTTATAAAAATGCAATATATAACAATTATTTTTTAACTTTCTAAATCATTAAAATATTTAAGTTTTATAGTTACTATAAAATGAATAAAAAATAAAATAAAAGAGTCCACTTACTCATAGAGAAAATACGTATTATCTATAATCCCTCATTCGGATAAAGGTTCTCAGTCTCACGTTTAAGGCCAATGACCGAAAGCCTTAAGAAGCTTCCATTGCCCTTAATTTCGAAAAGCACTAGTTTTGTATACAAACCCTAATTTTTGTCTACTCTATATCTTATTCAAATCAAAAAAATAATACTTTTAAGATGTAAAGGATGTCAAGTTATGTCAGTTTATGATGAGAAAATGGAGATTTAATAGTTGGAAAGCAAAGAAATTGAGAGAGAAAGAGAAGGGAGAGAGTTGGAGAGGGAGAGAATATGGGAGTCTAGAAGAAGAAGATTGAATAGTTTCCCAATATTTTGCTTTATTTGTAAAGTTTATGGTAATTATAAAAATATATGGAGTATAAAGAAAAAAAAAATTAGAATAGGATATTTTCATCATTTCAAAAGGAAAAAAATAATATAACCTTATAGCCTATTTATAATCTGACATCCGTCAATATTTTTTCGCCAGAATCAATACCAGGCCGGTAAAGGAATGGATGGGCTAATTTGGCCTTAATGGTGTTTAGAATTTTCAGCATTTTGGTTTTTATTGTGTAGGGTTGTTATCTCTCTCATCTAACTTCTAATTTTGCTCATGTTTCTTCTTATTCGATTATCTCTAAATTCTCTTTAATTAATAAGAAACCATTTGTCAATTTCCTTTCTCAATTAGATTAATTTTAATCTAAATATCGAGTGCTCAATTAATAACTCAATAAAACTATTTTTCAACTTACATATTTGATCTAAATTCTCTTAAATTGCATATTTGATCTCGATACCATGTTTTTTATTCGTTAATTATACACATATATGTATTTTATAAAAATAACGAAAATATCTCTGAAAAACAAATGATCAAAATATCCTGAATTTAAAAAATAGGGTGTAACAAAGATAATTATTTATTTTCTTTTATTATTAAAATATAAATTTAATTACTATTATAAATAAAAACTTAACCAAAATTACTAATTACAATTGAATAATTAAAAAATTCATAACACCACCTTATTAGTGACAACTAAATTTTTTTTTCTTTATTTATATATAATTATTATGATTACCTCATAATTAAACATAATTTTTTTCTGTAAAATAATAACAAAATATAATCTAATATTAAAAATTAAAATTTAATTATTAAATAATTAATTATTTTTTATTTATAATAATAACTAAATATATATTTTAACGATAGATAATAAATATGATTCATATAATGATGTTTATGGCCATTTTGGTCTACTTAACCATGTGAGAATTCTTCCAATTAATTAAAATAAAATAAAAAAAGAATCGAGTTTATGGCCATTTTGGTCTACTTAACCATATGAGAATTCTTCCAATTAATTAAAATAAAATAAAAAAAGAATCGATGGTGAGAAAATGGGAAAAATATATGGATAATTAATTCGAAATATGTATATATACACACACACAAATACACAAGATAATTTAAATCGATTTATAAGTTGTAAATTATGATATTTAAAAAAAAAAAACAGAAAGTTTTAAAATCATTTCGAATGACAATTGTTTCTTTTGATTTACACGTTCATCTCAATTTTCTTTTTCTTCAAGTTATTTTTCTTTTTATTTATTAATTTTATTTTTTTTAAAGTTATTTATTTATTTATTTTTTAATCTAGAATTTTTCATACTCAATTATCATTACGGTGATCAGTCACATACAGGAATTGATATCCACTCTTATAGAGCCTATGATTGCCTCTACCTTATCGTGTCAATTAGTAATCGTGACGATTCGAAACCAGAACGTTAAACATAATATCCCAGATCTTACCACCGCGACCACCCAATCGAGTATTCAAGTTAATATTTGTTTAACAATTTTAATAAGAAAGTTAGGCAAGAAAAGTGGATATTTTTTTTCTTTTTTTAATAAATTCAGAAATAATGAAATAAAACTATTTATATATTAGTAAAAGAAACAACTGATTTTTATTTATTATTTTAAAATTTAAAAAATTTTAAAATATACTCGATAAAATATTTTAAAAATACAAACCATAAATCCAGTGAAATAATTATAATAACAACAAGTACTAGGTAATGCAACTCGCAATCAAATCGAAGGCTTAATATCACAACTTTGTTTGTTAGCATTTATCAATTATTCACTCCTAACACCCTAATCTATCTTTTGCTTTTCCTTCCTTTTTTTCTTTCTTTCTTCTTCGGCTTTTTTTAAAAAAATAATTTGATCCAAAAGAGATTCTAATTTCTATGGAAGAAATTGCACAGAAATCAACACCAACAAAAAACAAACAATTACGTAAACTGTTTAAGAATTAATTAATTAATTCTTAATTTTATTTTTCTCATGAGGTTGTCAAAAACATAAACAATTAACAAAGTTACCTTATAAAAATCAATTTCATTGATTGTGTTGTGATATATTTCTTTTATATGTTTTATTTATTATTTATTTTAATTATTCGTTTAGATTACAATGCCTGTGAATGAGTTTAATCATATATTCACATACATTTTTATAAAATTAATTAATTTTTTTATTAAAATAATAAATAAATATGTGATAAGATCGAAATTAAACATCTGATTGGATGGTTATGGTGGTAAGACTTAAGATGTTGTGTTCAACGTCCTGAGTTCGAATTATCGTAATTTTTGATTGACGTGTTAAGGTGGAGGTCTCAATTTATTTTTATGTTTGGTATCATTATAAATAGTCCCTATATATGCGCATAATAGTTAAGGATAGAGTCATATATATTTGGTATCACTCTAAGTAGTCTCTATACATGCGTCTAATGGTTAAGGATAAAATCATATAATTTACGATCACAAACTTTACAGGAGTAGATACATATCCTTATATATAACTGAACGCCGTAGTGATGACTGAGTATGAGGATTTCTGGGTTATAAAAAAGAAAAAAAAAAGAAAGATCGAAATTAAATATGTCATAATTAGTTAAATTTTTTATAATATATAAAAATATTTTTTATTTATTTCAAATTATGGTATTTTTATTATACTTTAAAAGTAAATTTTAAAAAGTGTTTCATAATATTAAATTTTTAATAAAATAATATATTATTTATTAAAAATTAATATTGGAGCTTTTATCTTATAATATTTGTATTTGATTCTGAACGTAGATAAAAATTTAAAAATATAATTTCACTTCATTTATTTATGTTCGATTTCTTTTTCTTTTTTTTATTTCACCACTTAATTCTCACCTCAATCCCATGTGCATTATCAAAATTGAATACGAGTGGGTTTTAAAAAAAAAATTGTTTATCTTACTCCAAACCACCTAATCAAGCTTTTGAAGATACCTATATTTGATTTTATAAGTAAATAAAATATTAAAAATATATTTGAGCTCCACTCGTTTTCTTTTCTTTTTTTAAATAAATTAATATTATATAACAAAAGATTAATTGGATCCGATATCTTAAATAAATATTATTATGTAAAGCAAATACCCATTTAATTCAATTTTTCAAATATAAATCTAGATTTGATATTAGGGTTGCTTTGTTGAATGATTTTCTTGTCTACAACTATAATAAGAGTTTTATATCATAGCATAGGAATGACATAGGAATAGGAGCATATGGCCATTCCTTGGCCTATCTCTTTCTAGAAATTAAATAAAATGTAGTCAAGGGTTGCGATATTTCATGGAAGCTCAATTATTAACACAAAATTTATCCACTTTTTAAAGTCAAAAATATTTTTTAATTAATAAAATATCTTTAAAAAATCAATTTAATATAGAATGATAAATACCTACTGTTCTGGTCAAATGCCATAATACCGCGAGGGTCCTTAGTTTCTTGCATTACAGTCTTCAGACACGTAGTCTGATAACGTGGCACCATCCATATTGGTTGGTCGAGGTCGAGGACAGTGTCAAGTCTTTTGTCTCAGTTTCTTCGACTCCTTCCTCCAAGAGGGGAAAGGCTCAAACCTCCTTCACTGTTTTCAGAAAAAAACAAACAAAAAAACATTTATTTATTTTTCTGCTGCCTTCCTTGACGCTGACTCTTTCCCTGTTTTCTCATTCAACGTACTTTTCTAAAATCAATCAAAGACAATGGTTCATCAAAAACCCTCTATTTCTCTTCGTCTTATCTACTTGTTTTTTAAAATTATTATCATTTACCTCTTCTAAAATTTAATAACATTTTACTTAAATAATATAAATATAAAAATATTTAAAAATAAATATTTATCTTCGCTTTTTTCTTAATAATATCTATTATAATTATCTTTATATTATTTAATATGATTAATTAAATATTTTTTTTGTTAAAATAGAATATATATTTAATTAATATAAAATAAATTAAATATTTAATAATTTTAATAAAATATTTTTAAAATTCATTATACCACCATTACCTTTATCATATGATAATCCCTCCAAAATATTATTTTGGCAGCTTTTATTAAATTATTATTACTATCTTATAATTAAATAAAATATGATAAGGTAGGTAGCTGGATGGCAGAGGCAGACAGAAGCATTTTATTTTAATTATTTAAATAAAATATTATTAAATATAGTTGACAATATTTTATTATTTTTCATTTTTTTTTCTTTAATTTTTCCCGACTTTGACCACGTGGGTAATATTAAAACGACAAACTTTACGATATTAAACGAAATGAAAATTAAATTTTGTCTGTTATCTTGAAAACCATCTTTTTCATTTCTTCTTTCCCTCCAAGGCTCCAGCCAATCTCTCTAAATTGAACACAGAGACTTCGTTTCTATCGTGAAACTACTTGTCGTTCTGTTGTAGAAAATAGCAATACTTTGGCTTAAACGACGAGAGGACAAGTTCCATTTTGTTGCAAAAGGAAATGGGTTTCGGCTTCTCCATCACCAGAATCCTTCCTGTTCTTGCTTTTGGATTTTTGGTTCTGAATTGCTGGGAAAGTTTTGGATCTCACGCTCAAGTTTTGCCCGATGATGAAGGTATTTATGTGCAATCAACTCACTCTTACATAACACTTTCCATATTTAGCAAAGCACAAAGGTTTCATTTTTCTTACACTCTGTGTTCAGTTTGATAATTGTGTGAAAGAGCTTGTTGTGTTTGGTTGCTTAGAATTTGAAGTTCAAGTTAGGAAATTTGAAGTGGAGTTCTGAATCATTGATTAATCAACTTCCATCTATGGTTCTTTTACATGTTTTTGTTCTGTTTTTAACAATTCATAGTGAGGATTTCTTTGTTTGTAGAGAGAGAACTCAAAGGAAAATTGGAAAGACCGAATGTCTGAATTGTAGTTTCTTATTTATATTTTTAATTAGATGGGACCAGGAAAGAATCCGTTTTTGTCTCTAAATAATTTTCTTTTTCTTTTCTTTTTTTCAACATTTGTTTGGAGTTTAGTCTCTTGGAATTTATTTTTCTTTCAATTTAATAAATATTTCTTAATATTAATTAACACTTGGCTGATATGATTTTCATATTATGCCAATGTAATTGCTTGTAAGGTTTATTTTCGTCAGCATTTAAAAAGAGGAAAATTTTGGTTAGAAGTGATGTTGATATTTTTTCTGTCCATATTCTGGATAATTAATCGATTTGTGATCACATGGGTCTGCTAGTTCTGTAGATCTTAGACATATTCTCTGTGAATGGATTAATCATGCAAAGAGGACTGAATCATCTATTTTGACTATCTTCACAAAAGCCAAAACCAAGCATAAATTTTTCTTCCAACTTGCCTTCAGATATTCTGTGACATATATTTTCTAGTAATGGGCTAATAGGTACAGATCACTCATCAATTACTAAGACTCCATAGTCCATGTGTGACGATCAGTTCTGCTTTTGCTTCTTTAAAAAGTATTTTCAAATGATCAAAAGTTTTTCTTTCATCTACATTGCAATATGTAACAAACATTGACTTGAAATGCTTTCTTGAGAATGTTTGGTTCCTTTTTGTATAACACTTGATGCTCTAGAACGCCTTGGCTTTAAACAAAAAAATTATTGGTAAAAACATGAATAAGTTATGCATGAAATGATATTTGAGTGAGACAGTCACATAAAAGATGTCTTTGTAGATTGGGAAATTGATTTGTGATATGTGAACATGTTTGACGTTTCTGTCTGGAAGGAGTAGTCAGATTTTGACCATGTCCATTATCTAAAACGTGGTCAGATTTGAAAATATTTGATGTTATTTCAAATTTAATATTTGACTTAGTTTATATTTTTTAAGTTTCAGTTCATATTATTTTGACTTTTGGAAATTTGACAGAGACAATTCAGTTCATGAAATTTTAATGGGTCATTTGATCTCATTCAGAAGATTACACCTGTCATTTATAATTTGTCCTTACTTATCTGAAATTATTTTGATTTACTAATTGACTTACTTTCTCATTTCTGTGTAACAGTGAAAACTCTCCAAACAATTTTCACAAAACTGAATTTCAGAAGTGTTCAAGTCGACGAAAATTCTTGCACTGATCGCACCTGGACTAATATGGTCACTAAATCAATTGGAAGCAATATCACTTGTGATTGTACGTTTAGCAACAACACTATTTGTCATGTCACTATCGTGTATGACCTTGTTCTCTAACCTTCCATCTTTTTTTAATATTTGGACCTTTATTTTATTTTAATATGACATGTAACTAATCATAATTTCCTGGTTGGCAAATAATCTTTCACTACAAAAATCTGGGATGAAATCCTAAGTTTGGTATTTTATTTTTCGTGCTGTTTTCTACCTCTTACACCTTGCTTTTGGATATCATAGCTGGCTGAAAGCTCTTAATTTAGTTGGAAGTATACCTGAAGAGTTAGGAAATCTTACTTTTCTCCAAGAACTGTAAGTTCATGCGTGTTCCTTTATTAGCAGATTTCTTATAACGAAGAAATATCTGGTGATCATAGTTATTTTACTATAATTGTGGATTGTTTAACACTCTTTATCAATTTTTTTAAAATTTTTTTTTGAAACATTGATAGCTAAGTGAAGTTGGTTTTATTAAACAGTGACCTGACTCGTAATGTATTCAATGGGTCAATGCCTAAGAACCTTGCTACTCTTAAAAATTTCACCAAGCTGTAAGTTACTCTTTCCTTTAGTTATCTGAGGTGTATGAATTCCTTGCGTTGGTTGTGATGACTTGAGGGAATTTTGTCAACTGTTCTTAACTCTGTGTGCGTAGCAGACTTCTTCTTGGAAACAATCTTAGTGGTACAATTCCTCCGGAAATTGGTGACATTGCTACTCTCGAGGAGTTGTAAGTTATTTTGCAATGTCTATTCTTAATTGACGAAAGAATGATTTGAAACATCAATGACAAAGTAAATCTTCATTTTTCAGGGTCTTGGAAGATAATAAACTTGTAGGACCTCTTCCTGAAAAGCTTGGAAATTTGAAGAACTTAAAGAGAATGTAAGGCTTCTGTTATGCAGCCACCGTATATTCTTTTTCCTAAGAATTGTGGTACTTTTTTTTTTAAAACTTTTTTGTCTACTGTGGAAATTATAACCCTTGTCCTTTTGTTAAACAACTGCAGGCTGCTTTCTGCAAACAACTTTACAGGATCAATACCAGAATCATTTGGCAATCTGAAAAACTTAACTGATTTGTAAGTGATCTAATGTGGCTCGAATATGTAGAAATATATTGTTCTGAGTTCATAAATTGCGGATTTTTAATCATTGTTTTCAGTCGGATAGACGGGAGTAACTTGACTGGGAAGATACCTGATTTCATTGGGAACTGGACTAAACTCGATAAACTGTGAGTTTTTACTGTGCATTCCATTTGTATACCCATATAAGTACTTTTTATTTACTTTTAGTTTAAAGTCAGATACAGTCGTACTTATATTATTGTTAAAGTTATCGGATGGATCTCGAATCTATTTCAGGCATTTGCAGGGTACATCCATGGAAGGGCCAATTCCTTCCACTATATCCCTGTTGACAAACTTAACTGAGCTGTAAGTATTTAGCCCTGGTCTAGTGGTTTTAACATTCTTATGGTTAGCTGCAATTACTAATTAGAAAAGATTTGGATAATTGAATATTGATAATTTCTGATGTGTATCTACTTGTTTAGGAGGATATCTGATTTGAGGGGATCGAGTTCGCCTTTCCCTAATCTGCGAGATATGAAAAAAATGTTAAGATTGTGAGTTGACATTTTCTCAAATTCACTGCTAAAAATCATTTTATGTCACCAATTTTTAATTGCATTAACTAATCAAGGAACTTGATTTCTGTCACAGGATGCTAAGAAATTGCTTGATTACTGGTACAATCAATGCATACATTGGGGATATGACAGAACTAAAAATTTTGTAACTACCTTTTTTGAGAATCTTTTACAAATATGTGTAATTTTTATTAGTTCAAGCTTTTTATGGACTTATTTCATTACTGTAGAGACTTGAGCTTCAATCAATTGACTGGTACAATTCCAGGGACACTTCAGAATTTGGAGGCCATAGATTTCATGTAAGATCATGGATACATTTAGTAATTCTACACACATAAATCATTGAACCTCTCTTAATAGCTCAAGCTGATCTGCATTTACTTAGTGCTTGCTTGTTTACTAAGCATGCTGATCTAATGTTTATTTATTTACATAGGTTTCTTACTAACAACTCACTGACGGGAGCGGTACCTGATTGGATACGAAACAGTGACAAAAACTTGTAAGTCTTACCTTTGTTCTGGTGAAGTTTATTGAAGCTAGATTGAGTCTGCCATTTATGATCTCATTGTCTATCCCATGGCAAAACTTTTTGCAGAGATCTATCTTATAACAATTTTACAGAGCCTTTTACATTTACTTGCCGAGAGGCTAAAGTGTAAGCATTCTCTCTTGATTATGGTGTAATATAAAATCCTTCCTTTGATCTCCATCATTTATAGATTCTCTTCTATTGTCTAAAATTCTACTTTCATCACTTCGCAGGAACTTACTCTCCAGTTTTGCATCCTTGGGGAACAACTCGTGAGATATTTTGTTTTCATTTTTTAAATTTTTTAATAGAATCTGTTTTGTGATTAACTAAACAAAATTTTTTAACTGGTAGAAATTCTTGGTGCTTGGAGAAGGACCTTACCTGCCCTGAAGAAGCTGAACGTAAGTATAACTACATGGCATATTGTGTTTACATCAAATGCACTAACTGTATGATTTAACCTTCATATACCCAGTAGAATTATTTTATAAAACATTTTTCTTCGCATCTTCAGACCATTCCTTGTTTATTAACTGCGGAGGGAGCGAAATAACATTTGACAACAAGAAGTATGAAGAGGATCTAAACCCAGGGGGCCAATCAAACTTTGCTTTGGTAGCAAACAGGTGGGGTTATAGCAGCTCAGGGGTTTATCTGGGAAATGAAAGTTCTCTGTACATAGCAACAAACCAATATGGTTTGAATATAAGTGGTGCAGCATACTACCAAAATGCACGGCTTTCACCACAATCACTCAGGTATTATGGCTTGTGCATGAGAAAGGGAAGTTATACAGTGAAGCTGCACTTTGCTGAAATCATGTATACTAATGATCAGACATATAGAAGCCTTGGGAAGCGAAGGTTTGATGTATCAATTCAGGTAAGCAAGTTTAAAATATAAATTTTAACTATTATCATTTAGTGTTGATTTTTTGGTTCAGCTTGCAAATTTCTAACTTTGAATGTACACTGTACCCAGGGAACAGAATATCTGAAG
The DNA here is from genome assembly GCA_035590515.1 of Trichilia minutiflora. Classification (NCBI taxonomy): domain Eukaryota; kingdom Viridiplantae; phylum Streptophyta; class Magnoliopsida; order Sapindales; family Meliaceae; genus Trichilia; species Trichilia minutiflora. Next base: position 15,857,753 of record JAVXUL010000008.1, on the reverse strand, counting down.
GATTTTGATATCATGGAGGAAGCTGGAGGAGCTGGTATAGGCATCACCAAGGAATTTAACAATATTTCTGTCACTGGTAGCACTCTGGAGATCCACTTATACTGGGCAGGCAAAGGAACTACTGCAATTCCTGACAGAGGTGTCTATGGACCTCTCATTTCTGCTATTACAGTGACACCGAGTAAGTTTTTTATGTTCTGTATCATAATTTCCGCCTTTTCTTTCTTTCTGCCAACTTTTCCCGTAACTGCTTTCTGCTCATATGCAGACTTTAAAGTTGACACTGAGGATGGGTTGTCCGCTGGAGCTATTGTTGGCATTGTAGCTGCTTCATGTGTAGTTTTCATACTGCTGCTGCTGTTGGTACTACGAAAAATGGGTTACTTGGGGGGAAAAGACCTAGAAGACAAAGGTAATATTGATACTGTTTTCAAATTAATATAATTGTGCACCTTTCCAATGAAAACTGAGAGTTTGATTTTCGTTGTGTGTTGATTCTATTTTGGATTAGCATAACTGTGCAGCATGCCAACATAAAATTCTGATTTTTTTAAATTTTATTTTCAATTTCTTTTCTTGTATGTAACAGAACTTCGTGGGTTAGATCTACAAACTGGTTTTTTTACTCTAAGACAAATTAAAAATGCTACCAACAATTTTGATGCTGCCAATAAGATTGGTGAAGGTGGATTTGGATCTGTTTACAAGGTAAACATGATATTAGTATTATACCTTGGGCTGAAGCCATGAAATACTCTCTCTTTACCACATTCTGAAACTATAGTCATTTTCATTATAGGGTACACTGTCAGATGGTGCAGTAATTGCTGTTAAGCAGCTCTCCTCTAAATCAAAGCAAGGGAACCGTGAATTTGTGAATGAGATAGGCATGATATCTGCTTTACAGCACCCGAATCTTGTGAAGCTTTACGGCTGTTGTACTGAAGGAAACCAATTGTTGCTGGTATACGAGTACCTAGAAAATAATAGTCTTGCTCGTGCACTCTTTGGTAATTGCCTCACTAATATTTCATGCACATTTTGTTTAAATTTCTAGAATTAACCATGTCTGAACGGTCTCCCCTTCTAATTTCCTTCTGTTTAGGTAAGGAGGAGCAACGGCTTCACTTGGACTGGGCAACAAGACAGAGGATATGCTTAGACATAGCCAGAGGATTAGCTTATCTTCACGAGGAATCAAGATTGAAAATTGTTCACAGAGACATTAAAGCAACCAATGTGCTACTTGACAAGGACCTAAATGCTAAGATATCGGACTTTGGTTTAGCTAAGCTTGATGAAGAAGAGAATACCCATATCAGCACACGTATAGCCGGAACAATGTGAGTTCTCTCTCTCGATCTCTGAAATTTACATTTGTGCTGAAAACAATAGTAATATTTTCTTTAAACCGTAGTACAAACCGGACAAATGTTCAAATTTGTATAAGTATCTTAAAGCCTATTTGCATACAGTAATGGTGGATTGCCTTACCAGTAGTACAAATGCTCAGCTTAATTTCTTTTCTGGCTGGTGCTTGATGTTAGTTTATAATATTTTATTCTGTTTATTCTCCAGAGGCTATATGGCTCCTGAATATGCTATGAGGGGTTACTTGACCGACAAGGCAGATGTGTACAGCTTTGGAGTTGTTGCTTTGGAGATAGTTAGCGGAAAGAGCAACACTAATTATAGGCCAAAGGATGAGTTTTTTTATCTTCTTGATTGGGTAATTAACTGCCTTCTACAGTCACACAGTTCTACCTTCAACATTGTGAATGACACTCATTTTTTTCCTTTGAACTATAGGCATATGTCCTGCAAGAGCAAGGAAATCTCCTGGAACTTGTTGATCCAAGTCTTGGTTCAAAATTCTCCAGAAAAGAGGCTATGACAATGCTGAACCTAGCTATTTTATGTACAAATCCTTCTCCCACTCTCAGACCATCCATGTCTTCTGTAGTAAACATGCTTGAAGGCAAAATTACAGTCCAAGCACCAATTATTAAACGCAATTCAGATAGTCAGGATGGAAGATTCAAAGCTTTTGAGATTTTATCACAAGACAGCCAAACTCATGTCTCAACGATTTCTCAAGAAAGTCAGGTTCAGAGAACCATGTCAATGGAAGCATCATTGATAGACTCCTTTGTTTCTGTCCAAAATACTAACGAGATCGGGGAGTATAGTTCATCAAGCACGCTTCTTAATAAGGATATCTACAACATTAGTCCATGATTATCATCGGAAATCTGAAAAATGATGATTTGGAATTGTTTAATTTAGGTTTTAATTGCATTTCTATGTTAGAAATTCGAAATCAAGAGCACATCAGAATTCCAAATATATTCAGCAGAAGTAACATATTTTGAGAGAATTTATTGGTGTTGGAGAGATAATAATACAGAAGATATCTTTAGCAGACAATATCCCTAACCCTCTCGTTAAGGCGATGATACTGAAGAACCAACATCTTGAGAAAATAGGTATTAGATACAACAGTAAATGATTTTAATGCAAATGGAAGGTTATTGGTATAGTATGTTCTAGAAACCATTCGTGTTGTCGGTTTTAGGGTATATTTTATTGTATTACTATATATATATCTATATCTCTCTCTCTCTCTCTCTCTTTCTCTCTCTCTCTCTCTCTCTCTCTATATATATATATATATATATATTATACATGTATATCAATGAACAAATTGTTTCAAATTATATATGTATGCTAATTTCTCTTCCTATCATACTAATAAATTGAGTATATATATAAATGCCCTGATAATCGAATTATTTAAATTATTCCTTACATACGCAATATCGACTGGACATCGGTATTGCATAGTAGATATACTAGATGTCTCCAGTGAATATCATAAGATGATATTAGTGCGGGTGACATAACAGTTATGTCATTAGAATATTAGTGTGGATTAATAGTTAAAGAACTGTTTTTTGAATGTGATCGAAGAAATAATGAATCACATAAAATGTATGTAGTCAATGATTCGTCATTTAATTGTATTAATGTGCAATGTACTCCTTTGACCTGAGACGTCATAATTGTTATTTGATATAAATGCATATGGTTTATATGGTATATAAGTATAGGACTAACCATATTTTGTATAAGGAGCCAGTTTGGTCATGTGTTATTTATATCAGGATACGAATGATTGTCAAGATCGAATCCGTCGACTCAATATATATATAAGATCCGAGTTATCGTTGGTTCGATCCGATTTTGGGTTCCCAGTTGGATATTAGTAAATAGCTAAAACCTTAATACCCCTTACCAGGAACTCCTAAATCATACGAAAGAGTTCTTAGTGACAAGTTCAGAATGTAATGACGGATGATCCGAGACAAACACTGAGTTTAGGGTTTTGACTTTCTGTGAACCCTTAATTTAGTCAGGATTAGATAACGGAGGGACAATACTTACACGAAACATATAATCGGGATTTATAGGTTTGGTAAAGATTTTCTTCATTGTAGTTTAGGGATTATGGCACATTGCTAGATGTTACCCATAATCGTTGAGTGTTCGAAGACTTCGAATCGGAATCGATGAGATTGATTTCAGTTTACGGTTAACACCACAGTGAACTCAATAAATCACAATCATAAAGTTCTTTATTTTCTTTTATATATGAGAGAGAATATTATTTGTTGTCTGCTAAGAGAGTTAGCACTCTTGATGATAATAAAAAGATAAAAAATTATAAATTATTTACATGTTAAATAGTTTAACTATTTTGAAAGTTTGATAAATTGACTTACTTATAACTTAAAGTGAATTATAATATTTCATAAATATTTTAGAATATAAATGAAATTAATTAAAATTGATCAAAGTTGGTTTGAACGACTTTAGAACAAGTTTGGTATTAAAAGATTTAATGAATGACAAACTTATTATTTCATTGTTTTTACTATTTAGAAAGCTTGTTGGATAAGTTTAGGATATCCATGAATTTATTTACATTGTTTTGAATATTTTAATAAATTTAGTGATAGTATATATACAAGTCATTTTGGCATTTAAAAAAAAAAAGGTTTTTATTTTACAAAATTAAGAAAACAAAGTCATCAAGGTCATCTCTCTCTCTAACTCCTAGTCAAGAAGAATCAAAAGGCTTGTTGTTTGATCTTAAAGAATTGATAAATTTCAAGTTTGTCTTCTTCATCACCAAAGGTTAAAGGTTAGCCATTAACCCTTGGGTTCATTGTTTATGTATTAAACAAGTTTATAAAGCATGTTAATCTTTAATTAAAATTTTTTAATCCTCGTCTACATCTTCACTTACACTAAAAAAAATAACAAAATAGAACCATTTCATCCAAAATCTTTAAACCGTTAGATTTTAAATTTTATGAGATCTCAACTCTGATAACTATGTTGACTTACCTTTATCTATTATAAGGGTAGCTGCAGAAGTAAGAGTTGTGAAGTAGAAAGCTGTAAGTGAAAGAAAAATTATGAAATGTGGAAGAAGTATATGCATATGCATGTTAAATCTGATTTAATTTGGTGTTTAAAGAAACGAGTTTCTGATTTCTATGAGAGTTTGCTATGAATGAGAAGATTGTTATAAGATTCAGAATTTTGTAAAAATGTAGAAAGTTGGTTGGAAGATGACATGTACATACAATAAATAAATGAGGAAGACTGGTTGACCTTTAATGAAGAAAGAGAAAGGAGTTAACTTCAATCCAAAAGGTCGTGTAAGACCTGTATGATATTGTTTTTTAACTGATATTTTTCTACAAAGAAAATGAAAATAAAAATGATGTTTTTGAGTTATGGTTTTAGAGTTTAAATATAAGTTGGTTAACATTTTTTATGCATGTATTCTAAAAATAAGAAATAAAATGATGAATCTTGAGTAATAGGAAGGAGGGGAGGAGAGGGGAGTACATAAATTAAAGGGTTACAGCAATTAACGTGAATTAGAATAAATTTAATAAGACAAACCAAATTAAAAATATAAAAAAACTATTTTAAAATAGAAAAGGATTAATTAT
>JAVXUL010000008.1:15828908-15845616 GCA_035590515.1 Trichilia minutiflora | reverse complement strand
AACACTCCCACAACCCCATGAAGCCTAAGATAAATGCAGAGACATGAATTAAAAGAATAGAAAATGATAATTATATCCTCGAGGTGAGGCACGGATCGTTACATTTACTCTTAAAATTTGTTTTTTCAATTCAATCTATTTGTTAATTTCTTTACATTTCCAATTTGGTTATTATATTCTTCTGTAATGTTTTTCTTGTTTCCATTTCGAAGTCTTTGAGGCAAGTTGGAGGTTATCTGGTTAGGAAGCTGTTGACAATGTTGGGTGTCTCTGGGAAGATTGTTACCGGAAAGGCTATCAGATTTGCCTGAGCTTGCTTCTGGTCAAGTCATGTCTGTTTCATGCTTGTAGGATTATTAGCTTCAGGTTTTTTAATTGGTAGCATTCTGATGAAATGCCTGGTAGAAAAACCTGCTATGGCAACAGAAACAGTGAATTTTGATTACACGAAAAGTAGTCCTGTTGCTTTCATACCAATCATGTCTTATCCTGGAATGGATGATCGTAGAAGCCTAATTGTTAAAGACAATGTAGAAGTTTCCAAAGATGGCGGCTCTCGCGCTATTCCTTACCATCACAAATTGCAGATCACCGTTCCATTGACAGTTCCTGAATCCGAATAAAAAAGAAAACTTGGTGTCTTCCAGGTATGAACTATGGTAGATACCTCTCAGGCTCTCACAATCTTTAGTTCTCAGGTTTCCACATGATTTGCCAAATATGTGTTTTTTGATCCAAATTTTTTGTGGTTGAAGCTGAGAGTCGAATTCCTGCCCGCAAATGGTAAAATCACAGGCAGCTCAAGCAAACCTTCTATGCCGAAGTTCAAAGCCAATCTATTCACTTTGTTGAAAGTATTATTAGAAGTGTAGCTCTTATTGCTGGTTTCCAATCCGAATCCCAAATTCTAAACGTAAAAATGAATGAATACACAGAATCACTTGAGCCTACAGCTTGTTTGAAAGTGATTCTAGAGCAGCGAGCAGAATACAAAGCTGGAGCTGGTAGACCTGAAATCTATACAGCATCATTAACACTCGATTCCGAACTTCCTCCTTTGAAAAAGATCATCTGGAGGTGGAGGAGAACAATTTTTGTATGGACAAGTTTTATGTGTTTCGGCACAGAATTGTTGATCGTCCTAGTTGCTTGTAAATCTGCGATCATCCCAAGAGGAGGCCGAAAATCGTTTATACGACAAAGGGTTCTGCTTCAAACATCATTTCATGGTACAGAAGCATCTGAAATTATAGCTTCTAAGGAATTTGAAGAGGAAGAATAAAAACGGAAACGAATAATATTTTCTCACTGCAAGCAATAAGAATCAACCAATATATCGACCCATTTGTTTTCTGATGGAAGTATAAATTGGAAATGCGACATAATGCAATGAATTGACAATATCTAATTTATTATTTACCCATATTTAACTCATATTGCTATGTTGACAAAAGGGTGATAAATTCATGCATAGATTAGAAGAAACCATTAATCATTGCAAATAAAATATACATTTAGCGAAAATAAAGGAAAAATTTTGAAAAAAAAGGGCTATAAATCACATTGTCATTGTCATTTTGTATGAGACAACTACTAATGGTGGAATTCTTTCAGGGATTGTGAACCAATAACTGATGAGATTGGGAAAAAGGGAAAATTCACAATGTCATTAACATCATTCTTTCTGCTCATTCCGTCTAATCTATTAATCCATTCCTTCGTACTTAAAATATCATTAAATTAACCACATAAGAAATCCAACTTTACAATCAACACCCGCAATATAATAATTTTAAAAGTAGTTGCTGTATTCAATTTAATCAGTCAATAATTATCACCTCATTCATTTTAACAGTTATTAAGATAAGTTCAAAAATTTTAATTTTCAATGAACAATAAAGTTTCTTTGATCCATCCATAGAAAGGGCCCACCTATTACAGACTTTCTCAAATCAGGAGGCATCTCCTATCAAGTAATAGAATGCATTGAAAATCTTAATAGGTAAATAGAATGAATGAAACAAAAATTAATTCGAGCTCCAACTGCATCTCAACACATTGTCTGATTGAATTGAAATCTGTAGATGTAAAATAGCGATAACAAAACACTGTACACTGAAGCTAAAAGGTTAAAACCTTTGACAGAAGTTTTTCCAGGAAACGGCAGAATGGCGGGAAGAAATTTCTATACCAACTTACCCACCTCTCAAAACTAAAAAGAATCAAGTCAAAAGGTTAAAAAAATATGACAAGGATATAGCAAATGTGTCAGATTGATATAACATTCCATTATTCACGTGTAGTTTTTGTTAATGAGCCTGTAACTATATACACTTCAACTGACAATCTTGGGGTGTGAAGTCAATCAAAATTCAATGCCACTATTTATCTGAACAGAGAAAGAAGGTCGACCAATGCTGGCAAGAGGAGCATCAACCCTCATCACTATCCCTGAGCTCCCAACATTACCATTCCACTTGGACCTGCCAAACTACATGTGAAGAAATGAAAACGACGTGAGTGATAAGGATCAATTGGTACACCATTTAAATTATACAATAAACTTGAGATATACAAATTAGGAACCAATACCGTTCAAATTATACAATAAACTTGAGATACACAAATTAGGATTACAATGAACTTGAGATATACAAATTACAAACCAATCAAAAAGTCTATGCAATGGACAGGGAGAGGGGAATTGCAGTGAATGGAATATTGGAATCATTGGAGCTGATTCTGAAAATATGCATAACAAAATGAATGCTGATTTACATTCTTATAAATAATAGGGTTTAGGAAAAGGTAAGTTGAAATTAGCTGATCACTGAACAAGAGAAACAAATAGCCATACATGTAATATTACGGATGATTTCAGCAACAAACTTACAAGCCAAAAGTCTTTAAGATGTGAAATCTTTAAAAATAACAGTTACTTACAGATATTGATGCAAATGCTGAAGGATGTGTCATGAATGTGTAGCCATAGATAAGACTAAGTTCTTCATTCAAGGAATGAATAACCTCTGCTCGCAGCCCAGGATTGCTTCCACCGAACGTGGGACATAAACTGACAAGGATTTAAAACAAGAAACTGTCAGTGAAAAATATCATCACCAAGTATCATACAGATTAAAGAGCAAATAGGTGCAAAGTAGATGAATAAATGAATAATAATGGTTGCCAAAAGTGTAGAATCACATCAAATGCCATTCAACAATAAAGAACCAGGCTCTATGCTAATAAGCCACCAAGTGAAGCAACATGGAGACAAGGACAGGCCTGCTAATTACTACAAGCATCAAAATTTGAACAACAGAAGAATAGAAGAATCACATTCTCATTGCACTAGTAGAGGGGGATATGTGCAATCTTACCTAAATTGGATGGTGGGTCTCACCATGAGCCCGGATCTCTGCCAAGCTAATGCTTGTGAAAGACCCAATGTAAATGATTTATCAGGCCATTGTAACATTGGTGTGATGCACATTCCCCAATTATTCTGATAAAATTTAGGAAAGGTAAAGAGTTTAAATTCCAAGAAATGTTTAGTTAGAAACTATCAGTTTTGCATTTTCCAATCCCAGTGTCCAGACTAACCTTGCATGAGTAGCTGAATCTCATTTCTCCTGGATATTGACCTTGTGCTTGGAGAAGGCCCCCACAAAGGGGCAGGAAAGCACTAGTAGTTAGGCCCTCACCAGATACATAAGTGAGCTGCCCATTAGGAAACTGCAATTCAACAAATGACTGAAGGAGAGAGAGAGTAGAGGAGAAAGGTTTAGTTAGAAACTTCGCCTCAACCTCGGCACAGAATTTGTAATTTCAAAGCAATACACCATGCTTCCCGTGGAAGAGTTGCCAATACAGCACTTAATGAAAGACACTTGATATTTTTGTATGGTGTCACAAAGACAGCAGACATTATAAATTTGGAGACTTTAGCACATCATATTGTTTATTTGTTTGTTGTTTGTTTCAAAATAAGTAACAAAAACAAAGATCATATTCAATGAGCCTTTCAAGGCACCTTGGAAGTGCACAACTTACACAATGCAATCAGAGGATAGACCAATTAACTAATTACACATTTTAACAGGTTCACATAAGTATTAACAATAAAAAGGAAAATAATGAATGAATGAAGTGAAATGTGTTAGACTACAACAAACTCCAATAAGGGAAAACAGAGGGGACAAAAAGAATCAGTTATTGCTACTATTAAAATGATCAAATTCTTATCAAGCGAAAGAAAAATGAATAATAATTCTTAACTGTGAACAGGTGGTGAACATACCAATGATCAATGATTTCTCAACATAGAGATGTTATCAACTTACACAAGCTAAAGGATTGAGACAAAGCATGGACATTAAGAGCCACCTTCGATGCTTTGACCACACAGCTGGACAAAGAGAATGCATTCCATTCTGAAACCAAACAAATTAAAACATAAGATGACAAAGAAATAACAAACAAGTTAAGAAACATCCAAATAAAATGTTAACAACATAAAATTGCAGTAGCATATCAAAGTAACTAAAAAAAAATATCAACTAAATAAAAGGGAAAATGCCACCAATTATTACTAATGGCATTAGGAAAAAAATATCTTGATAATACAGAATTCAAATAAGAATGCTCCATCAATTCACAGAATCACAAACATATTGTGTCAGAACTCTCAAATCTACTTTACATGAAATAATAGGATGTATGAGCATAAAATTTCCTCTGCTAAAAATAAAATCATCAAGTCTTCAATACAAACTCATTTTAATTAATCCTCGTCTTGGTGACCGTGTAAAATTTAAGGCTTAGAACAAAAGAAAAGAATTGAAGATGATAGTTTTAATGAGTATGATGCATTTGAATAGCTTCAGATTTGCACACAAACATTTATAACGATCAAACATAAATCATCTTCCACCTTTTCAGAAAAAATTAACAAAGGATAAATTAATTCTTAGAATACCCAGAACACGCATATTTATTTCTGAATACCCGGAAACTCATATGCAATTGTAAATGTATTCCCCTACATTCCAATCCCTCAAAATACGCTACATACAGCCCCACCTTTTTCAGGGAAAAAGAAAATAGGCAAAGAAAAATTGCTAGCTTCAAAATGAAATTGATAATTTCTTTTACATAGTTTAACCACTCTCAACTAAAATTATTATTATCATTATTTAGTTTAATTATATTAGCATAAATGTCTAAAAAATGAAACACCTTTCACACAATCATCTCCAAATATACATTTTACAATTAACTCCCAAGTAGTCTAACCGAAAATTGGTCATACCTTCCGATCATAGCCATACCAAAGCAAGTGTTGCTTTGACAGATGAACAGGCAAAAGCAGTGTTGAATCACGGACGAAGAGTAATGGTCCAAGTTGAACAAGGAAGAGAGATGAATTGTCATTCCCTGATGTGGAACTGCCATTTGATGCCTCTATTCTCCACAAATCTCCCCTTGCAACCAAAGAACTTTCCAAGTCACGTGTTCGACTGTCATAGGTAGATGTAATATTTATGATTCCCTGCATTCATAAGATGCATACTGTTGATAGATTGAACGGATAATCTCAAAAGTAGTGACAATAATTGATGATTTACAATAACATCCAAATTATATTAAGCATCCCTTTGAAGAGAGAAGACAGAGAAACTTACAAATGGTATTTAACAAATAAAAATTACTATCACAAGTGTCTACAGACTTTGCCAACACAACATCATACAAAACCTTGATTGTGTCAGTATATCTAGTTGTTAGCCTATATTAAACCATAATCCACAGCCTATTTAATCCAGAGAAAATCGCTTTTTATTAGGTCAGCTAAGTAATCCAATAAATTCCATATTTAAAGCGAGAGATTTTACCAATTTTGGTTCATGCGTCTAATATTTTATACAAATGAATTCTGCAAGAACCATGGATGGTTGAAAAGCCAAAGCATCTGAAGCTTGCACTAGAAGAAACCCAACACAGCAGGTATGAACGAGAACATAAGCCATTTAAAATATGCCAGAGACGTAAACAAGCTCCAAAGAAATTCTCTATATAGTGTAAAGGCCTTCATCAAGGCAATAAATGCCTACGCTTTGACAAAACAATTACGTCAACATTCCTAAACCAAGACTACCAACCATTAGTGTATAAATATCCCTCATGTTAAAATACATCGAATATCATAATCTGCACTACACATAATTAGAAACAACAAAAGTCCATAAATTACAACACCAACTAATCTGACTTCAAAAAATTGATTACCTGTGGTCTACCAAGATGGGCAGCAGACCGCAAATCAAACCCACCTATTTCTTCATCCTCCAGCCCATCTGAGCTATTACCACTATCACTCTCCACTACGCTGAAACTCCTCAATCTTTCTCTTTCTCTTTCTCTTAATCCCAAACCTTCCTCTACACTGACACCCATATCACCCTTCACACCACTGCCACTTCCACTCAACTCCACTCTAGCTCCATTCTCCTCATGCTTAAACGGCACCGGCAGCGGCAACTGTCTGAAAAACTGCTGCACCAACCCATTTAAACACGCCCCGAAATCCGCCCCGGCCTGGCCAATCCGGTTCCCGATATCAAAAATAGCCGAAACGCCATTCATTTCGGGTTTGTTGACAGGAATAATGATAACAGAACTTGAAAACGGTAACTCTAGATCGAAAAGTTTTGCTTCTGAAGGGTTTGGCCAATGAAACGAAGGCGGATTTGTCATGTGTGATTGAATAAGACCCGTAAAACCTTGAGCCAGTCGGTCCGCCAGGTCTTGACCATGTCGCTGGACTTCTTCCCATGCTTCAAATGACCTCTCCACTGACATTTCCTCAATAGCTAACCAAATCACAACCTTTTCATCTCAATTTCAAAATTAGGGTTTTAAATTCTGATACCTTTTCTTTTTCTTTCTTGAGCTCAAATACTGAATATGGTATTCGACGTTGTAAACTTCAAATACTGTAATAAGGTTTCTTGATTTAAGAAAGCTAAATAATTTGGGTATCTTTAAATTGGAAAAAAAAAAAAATGGGAATGTTGGAGAAGAGTTATCAAATATTTGGTAGAAATTTTTGCTTGAAAATGAAGAAATTTTCTTGTTTTTATTTCTCCATGGAGATGATGCTTACGTTAATGCACCCGATGCGTGATGTGCACTGCCCGCAGATTATTTTGCCGCCACGTTTCTGGCTAAGACCCGTGGATGAGGATGAATATTTTATTTCAATTTTTTATTTTAGAAAATTATGAAGATATTATTTCCCAGGGGAATGATTAAGTAACATGAGGCGAGAAAAAATTGTGTCACTGTCAACATGTCAAAACGTCAACGTATGAATACTACAACTAATTGTTCCGACATTTACATCCCCAACAAATGGGCTCATAAAACGGCCGAAGAAGAAACAACATTAGTGGTCCAAACAGTAATTGTCAATTAATTTTTTTTAAAAAAATTATTTAATTAAATTAATTTTTTTAATAATAAAAACTTTTATACATATCATCCATAAAAAAAATACATTAATAAAATAAAAAAGTAACAATAAAAATATATTAGCATATATTAATTCTATAAAAATATAATTTATATATTTAACATTACCAAAATTTTATTTCACTAGATACTTACAAATATAGTCTATAAACTCGCATGTTCAATGTTGTAAAATTTAGATTTAATTATATACCAAATCAACCCGGTATCATGTTTTCTTCATGAAAAATAAATATACATATATTAATTATTTCTAAACACGTGATGAGTTTATTAGAATTTATATGATAAAATATCAAAAAATTTACCCATTTCTTAGGTCCTTTAACTTAGTTTATGATATAAGAAATTTCTTTAAAATAGCATAAAATTGAAGATATTGATAACTAACTATTATTTTAATTATCAATATATTATAATCAAATGAAAGATGATATTACATCACATATAAATCAAAACTTTCTTTTATACTTTCAAACAACGTAAATAGAATTAAACTCAGACAAATATCACAAATATTCGTGAGATAACAATCCCATCTCACCATATATATTGAACTTGGGATTTCCAGCTAGAAACATATTGATGATAACTATTAGATTATATAGATGTAAGTGTTATTAATTATATTTTTATAAATAAATAAATAAATAAATTATATACGTATATAAATTTGAAACAATATTATTGCTATTCAATCTTATCAATAATTTAAATTAATCAACAAATAAAGAAAGATTTCCAATCCACATTAACTAGACACGACGATTTGGGCAAGGTGTACGGGATCAAGAGAAAATGGAAAGGGAGCAAGTACGACGAAAATGACAAAGAAATTAAATAATATTAAAACAATGTGATACTAATTTTAAAATAATGTTCTTAAGAATCGAAAGTACATTTGATAGTGTTTGTTGGAAACAATTTTGTAAAACAAAAACAATAAAAACGAATTTGAGAAAATATTGTAAAGAATTGATTAATTTCAAACATGCAAAGACAATTTGTTAAAAATTTATCCCTAAATCCAAATTCTCAATCCCAATTTCATTTTCTCAAAACAAGTCTAGAACTTGATCGAACCAAATGTGAAAAAATGACCAATATTCAAGTTGAAAATAACAGGCAAACCAAACATATCCTTAAAAAATTTATTAGGTCTTTATAATATTCACAAAATTTTAGTTGTTTTTTTCAAATGTAATTCTCAAAGCAAAAACCCCAAAGAAAAATTCCTTGGCGGCAGAGAATATTTAAAAATAGATTTCCACAACGATTCAAAATTCCTCAGCTTATAACAAAAAGAGAAGGAAAATACGAAAACACCCATACAATCCATCTTTTGGTCGGAAGCAACAACAATCAATAAAAGCCAATGAAGATGGATGATAGTTACCTCTCATCAAAACTGGAAAAGCATATTTTCCCATGCATAAATTAAAAGAATCTATCATTTTTTCCTATGGAGATGATCTGAATACAGCCCAATGGAATTATTCTTGTGCATTGCAAAGAACATGAACAAATCTCTATCTTTTTCCTTGTCTAAAGCCTCGGAGGCTTTTACAACGTAATCAAACTTTTGTCCGTACATATGGGAAGCGCATGCTGCTTTGTAAGCTAACAACTGCAGATCTTCTGTTGCAGAACAAGAAATACGGAAAGAAGAGCTTAAATGATCCGGTTGGTAAGCATTCATGCAAAAACACTGTGAATTGAAGACCAAGGTGGTCCGTAATTCAAGATGTGTATGGAGGAGGAGAAATTTAATAATGAATGAATGAATAAACATAAGAGACTGAGACTAGATGAGAAGCAAGTAGAATGAGTTACCTGCAGCAATGTCTGATGCAAGTTTTTTTGTGCTGAAGTGTCGATTTAACCACCATCTACAGCGCAACATCCAATTCTTTCCCGATTTACCCTCTATCAATATATTTGGGATCCTCTTGTAGCAAAAAGATAATCTTTGATTTTTTGCATATTGCATTTTTACACCATTATTCTCACCAAGACATATTGAAATTCGATCCTCTTCACAGAGAGAAAGCTTGAGGAAGCATAGAGCAAACTCTCTCCATATATTGTAGTCTGCATATATAGCATCTAAATGCAAAGCTATCATTTCCAGTAGTGATTCAGTACTGTAATCCCCTGCAAATCATCACAAGAAAGCTAAGCAGTAGGGCAGACAGTTTATTCCATAACATTTCTAAATCAGACTGCAGAGACAATCCTAGTCGGCCATTATTAAACACCAAAACTTGGGTACTAAATCAAATTATTTGTCTTTTAATTTCTTTCTCCTCTACTAAACTCTTATTTCAAACTAAACATCAAGAAACAAGATAAATTTCCCAACTACCAAATAGTGTCAGGTCACAATCTTACCAGAGATTCAAGCTTGAAAAGATTTGAAAATTTAGCTCAAGTTGGGCCAGGACAAGGATTCATGGCAGAGGATGGGAAAATAATTTTGGGAGCAAGAGTAAGCCCTAAAGTCGTAACTCCAAGGCAATAAAACTGTCCGCAAGATAGTGTTTTAGGATAAGATACAAAATATTTTGTCACTAAGCATTGTTTGATAAATCTTATCATAATTTCATAACAATTCTTGCAAAGAACAAAAGAATTGCCTACATTCAAGTCTCAATTATAAGCTTATTTGTAACACCATCCTTTCTCCAATATAACTTATTCATATTATTTTCTTTTTCAAGGCTAAAATTATTGCTTTATGTTAAACATTTAGTTTCTGGACTTCATCTCACTCCACACACCAATAGGCACATCGACTAGTTGCCCAAAAACAGTCTTCCAACATGCAATGGAATTATCGCCCATCCCACACATGCAAACAATCGCATCCACTGAAAAACACGAAGCAAAAGTTCTCATTCAAATCATAACCAATGCAAGATCAAATCTCTAAATACCTACCATTTTGATGCATGCTGATAAGCTTTGCCAAAGAGTTGCAACATGTTGGATCCTTCTTCAGTACATCCTCAAAACAGGTTGAAAGCATGTTATAGTCGTTACGATTTAAACACTCCAAAAGACTAGCCCTTAATCTGCATGTAGTGTACACAAATAGAATGAGCAAACATCGAGCCACGAAGAAACACAACAAAGCAAATCTAGTGATTGCAACATAACTGTAGCAACAAGATTGCTCAGCATTTGAGTGAACAATGATCCTAGGATAAACTGTATCCTTTGTACTAGAATTTTTAATTAACTACGAAAACTATCCAAATGTTGTATTTTTTCTTCATTCTAAAACATATAATCAATATAAAGTTTATGTCCAGCTCTACAAAAGAACACAGAACAACTTCTTTAGTAAAACTATGATTGGATAATAAAAAGAACATCAGTTATCATTTTATATGGGCCCGCTATTCCTCTATGCTGTTATGTTTCTTTCTTTCTATATAATAGACAATTTCCTTATGATTTACAAATAAAATGAAATATAATACAAAGAGATCTTTTCTTCTTGATTATCGCACACAAACCGTAACTCTCTAACATTTCACACAAATTTGTAAATGAATTTTAATTTTCATTCATCCTATGTATATATGCCTTTCATTCCAAGAGTAGGAAACAGAAGCAATAAAAACCTTAGCAAGGAAGTATACCTAGCATGGATATCTGTCTGTGAATTACTATTGAATTTATCAAGCTCTTCCAGAGCCTCATCAACATGACCTCCAATCAGTAGCAACTTGCACAAAATGGAATATGAATATGTTAAAAGAAAAAACAATTCCAGAAAATTGAAAAGGAAATAGGCAAGTACAAAATCTTTATTTATTTGTAATTTCACTCTAAAAGCAATCTACACCATGTATTTTGGCTACATCTATGAATTTAAACCTAACCTTTATGACTCTGGACTGTTGATTTTGGCTCAAATAAACCAACATTTACATAGGACTGAAAATAACTGCCTGAATGACCTTTTAAGCATTATAGGTGATGTTTCAAATCAGCATCCATTTTAGAAAACTGTGATACTGCATAGTTTAACAAAATCAGCATCTTTCGTCCAGAGCATTCAAGACTTGTGCTACTGATACAAAATCAACAGTTAGTCTTGTTCCAACATTAGAGGACCTAACCCTTCACTGATACACCCCAGGTGAGTCCTAAATAAAAAATGCTACTGCTTCAAATGAAAATGTAATGACATAAGTCCACCATCTTTGGAAGTGTGTGATCATTTATAGTGATAGAGATTTCGTTTTGGAGAAGTTTCCAGGGTCAGATACTTCATTGGGCCAGAAAACCATCTCAAAATTAGTTGATAAACCAATTTAATAAGGGTGCATTCAAACTAAATTAAGATTTTGAACCAAGCTGTTGAATGCCACACTATCGTTATTACAATATAATCATTAACTAAAGGTCCTTAATGCAGTAAAGAAGTAGAAAAGGGAAAAAGCAACGTTGTGCTGGGCCAGATTAGACTATTTTACTAAAGCAGCAAGGATTAGCATGATAATTTAAACAAATTACTTTAATCCTAAGGCACAGTTGATGAAAGACTTTCTATGTTGTTTGACTTCAGACCATCTGTGAAAGGACACTACCCATTGAATATTGATTTTATGAGTCAAGATGAGGACTATATCTAATCTAATCAAAGCACTTACTGGAATGAAGACTAAATACTTCTGAGTACAGCAATTCGTGAAAAGTCCACTTACCTGTATAAAGGGAAGTAAAGCACATGGTACTGGAGGTGTCGAGTGAAGGGCAAGCTGTAAATACTTCATTGCATTCTTATAATCGTCATTAAGCAATTTTTCATGCTCTTTCATGAAGTGCTCATAATCCTGATAGGATTTTGGTAATTGTATGGGTAATAACCATGAACCCAAACCCTCTTCACCAAAAGAGAAGCAAATTTCAGCAAGCAATATACAAGCTTATAAACTCCTCACAACAGTAGCAAGTTATTAGCAATTACTAAAATGTAAGATGTCCTATAAAATTTAGAAGTACAAGTAGCACTCATTTATTGTCATTATCAATCCATGCAAAAAACTGCATATGTTAATTGTAAGGATGTTCCCTTATAAGGATAAAATGTATAGTATAATAATCACATTTGAGACTATTACCAAACTTGTGAATTTAAAGAATTACATCAACAAAAAGAAAGATTCGTAATCCTAAACACTTTAGTAAAGAGTGAAAAAAATAAACAATAGGGAGTGAAATAGATGGAATCCATTTTCTACTGTTTGAAAGGGAACTAAACAAAAGAAAATAAGGTATCATTATAGATAAACTCTTTTACTTTCAACTTGAAAAATTTCATCTCACAATCAAAGTTGCATAATGTCTCCTACAATTTGGTATGTCCACTTAAATGACAGCCTTATGATATAAAAAGTAAAAGATGTAATAAATTTTCATCAGCGAGCATCTGTGCTTATATAACCTAAATCTATGCTTATATTAAAAAGAAACTTGCTAAATGTTTAAATCTTGCACAATTTCTAGTATTCCCTTGAAATCCAAACACTAAAGCCTGCTACATGTAAAAAAAAGTAGTAGTAAGAGAAACAAGTAAAGCAAATTCATGGCTTACCAAGAGCAACAATTACAGAAGCAAGGTTCACAGGGTCATCATCCTTTAAGGAAGAGGCCTCATTTTCAATTGAGTTAAGAGGCCGGCTGTTATGTGCAGCATTTTCTCTTTGTAGGTGAATAGGATCCTCCATAGTTTCCTTTTTGCTTAGATCATTGTCAACCGCCATATGTGCATTTTTTCCAATCATCATAGATGTGCTTGAATCATCTCTGAAGCAAGTTTCATCCTTGTGACTATAAATTGAATCACAACCCTCTGAGTTTCCACCACAGTGGCTCGATCTCATTCCTGAAAGATCAGATCGAATAGGGAAGTTGATCTGGTCTGAATCCTTCCACTGCAGTTCTTTGGGAATACTGGAATGCCACCGCTCACAGAATGTCAAAGCCACGACCATGTGTGACATTGGGTGTCTCCCAAATTCACGTTCTTGCATCAGGCTGGAACAAGAATCACCACAACAATGATTTAGATGTAGCCCTCCATACACACTTTTTTTTTATTTTTAAAGTTTGCATATAAACTAAATCCAGAACTAGGGAAGTGATGTAGGACAGTTTTAGATATTTTAGATTTCTTGTTTCATTAGGACCCTTGGATTCCACACTGACCCATAATACCTTTTTACTATTGACCGGCCAAATTTGAAATAGTCCTCATAGTAAATCCAGTATTTCAAAGAAATACCAGAAAATATGATAAGCACGCTAAACCTACAGAAATCTTAGCACTAAATCCACCTAACTATGAGATGACAAGAAGGACAAAAATAATCCTGAAAACCTTTCCCTTTCACAAAATAGAGAACCCCACACACAATATTCTATCATAAGTAAACAACTAAATAAACACAGAAGTACAATAAATTTCTTCACGAGGCTAAATACCATGCCATTTATTTCTACAGCCATGCATTTAATATACATATCAAAATTAACGTACACAGTAAAATGCAGACTGTACCTCAGAGCAGCCTGATGTGCTTCATTAACATCACCTCGTGCAAGGCAGAAGATGATAAACTCCAAATGAACCGCAACCTTATCCTGCTCAGCAAGTGAATATTCATATAGGCTAAAAAACTATTACTGGAAGACAAAACACCAGGCACTCCATACACCCCTATGGCTTTGAAGTCAAGACAAAAAAGGAAATGAACCAGCTTTGCAATTAGTTTACAGTGTAAACCAGTTACAGTATTAGCTGAAAACATATGTTAATATGCCCAGCAAATAGTTAATAATGTCTACATAATCAAAAACATATATTGTATTATACATGTACAAACACAATAAAAAAGAAAACGATTGAATTTTTGTACATCCACAGTCTATGTGTTTTGGTACGATGTATAATTTCCCTTCTCATTTTCCTTAAGCTAGCAATTTTTCCCTTATCTTACAGTCTTTTATATGGCAAAAGAGATTTGCACTTTCAAAACATTGAAAAATGGATCAGGGTGTGAGTTTAAATTCATTCATAAACTGAGAAAAACTAGTGCAAAGAGAAATTATAGTGAACATATATTGCAGCAAACTCAATGCTAATTTTATCTACATTCATTCGTGTAATGGAAACAAAATCGCGACAAATTATTCATGATGGTATATACTTAGTACTATCACAATATTGAACAAATTATTCTTCATAAGTAATTTTAAAGAAAAAAATGTTCAAAATATACCTCCAGTCGTGAATCTCTCTTAGACCCAATCCTTTTCATCCAAATGTCATAGACATTCCTGATCCTTATTGAGTTGATGCTCGCACTTTCCATATGATTAAGCAGCTCCATTGAAACCTACAATCATGCTAATACATATATCAATGGATATTAAAAATCCAGATATAAAGAAACAGTTTCATAACTATATGAAAAAAAGTTATTGCACAAGAGGGACTTAATCAGACTAAAGTACATAAATAAACAAATATGCAGACACATTTTTTTTGCAAAGTTGAATTTACATCAAAGTACGAAAGAATTGTCTTTTATGACTGGTATATGCACCACACATAACTTCATGAGAAAAACAATGTCATATACTGATTGGAAGCAGTTCTACCAGTCTTTCCTACTACATCTCTTTAGTTATTTTAAGTAATTCAGCTACAAAATTACTATAGCAAGTGTATCACATTTATCAGTCATTCATATGCAATATTTGCATGCAGTGCCAAAACAATTTGATTGAAACCACTTGCATAGAATATAAAACCAAAATTTTGAATTTGACACGATTCAAAAAGAAACATAAATGTCAAGAATCTAATAAAAAATTCTTGTTTTATTGCCTACACAAGAGAACTAAGAGCAGACCAAATTCAGGGCAAACTCTCATATTTGCACCTTGACATCCACAAATATTGACATAACTTCTCAATCCATCAAGCATAACCAATATAACCCATCTCTCCATTCAAATCAATAATAAGCAAAATAAAAAAATGTCAGAAAACACAATCATAATATTGGCATTCAGTTATGTACCATGTACTTCAGTCGATTCACCATAATACATTTCACGTTACTTGTCCCTTTCAACAACATGCTGAGCACACCACTTGCATCCACCCAATTCTGCTGTCTCACAAGTTTGTGCAAGAAGTAGCTTAATCTATAGCGATTTTCGCGCCGCAGATTCTTTGTGTAAGTTCTTCTTCTTAACATGTATGACGGCTTTGTTAGAGATGATAAAACTGATTTATATTTTTTTTCAGACATTTGGAAATCATCCTCATCTGCCATCATACTTAACTTCCTTTTGCGTGTCTTGGGTTCTTTTTCAGCACCATCTTCAAAATTTATTGCACTGTCTTCTAGCATTTCCATTTCTATTCTGAAATTTTGACTTTTATATTATCATCTTTAAATTCCAAATGATTTTTTGATATCGTCACCTCATCCAGATAAACTCCTGAATATAATACCATTGAATTCTATTATTAGAGTCCAAATCAAGTAAATAACAATTGCACAAAACTGTTTATCACAACTAAAAAAATTAACAAAACACTAGCACCTCTATCCTTCAAAATGAAACATTAAACAAACTGACCAGTCATGTAATGCATAGCTCTGGCATCAACAAACTGAAGAACACTCTCAGCATGAAATAATTATTTTTCATTATCGAAACACGTTTCAGTTGTTATAAACTTCAAAAGGCTTTCAAGAGTCCAAGGTTATCAAAATCGTGATTTTATTTAAAATCATTTTCTATTTGAAAAAAATAAAACGTAAAAACGGAGTTTTTAACAATATATAAATAATAAAAAATTTAGGATACTTTTATAAATTAATAAAATTAAAGGGTTAAAATATAAATTTTACTGATTTATAAAAAAATCATAATGAAACTTATTTTCTAAATTTAATTTCATACTAAAAATAAAATATATAAAAGTATAATTAAAATACAAAGAAAATTAACAACTAAAAATCAACAACCAACATATAAGTCAACAACCAACATATAAATAATTGAATAATTGATGCAACGATTTACAAACAGAAGCCGGAACTCAGAACCTGCAAGGCCACAATTACGGCGGCACCAACTC